>CAJFCP010025587.1:1306-13009 GCA_904066005.1 Synergus itoensis
ATATATAAGTTAA
This sequence comes from Synergus itoensis, assembly GCA_904066005.1. Lineage (NCBI taxonomy): Eukaryota > Metazoa > Arthropoda > Insecta > Hymenoptera > Cynipidae > Synergus > Synergus itoensis. Next base: position 1,320 of record CAJFCP010025587.1, read on the forward strand.
TTTATTAATTATCTAATGATTTAATTTATTTAACTGCTTATTTATTTCAATTTTTAATTATTTTCAAATTTCCCGCCCTAATATTTGAAACTTATGAAATTTTGAAATGTTTCAAAAGTTTCATGAAACTTTTCATTTGATCAAAGTTTCATGAAACTTTACGCATTTTAGCATTACAGTTTTTCGATATTCGATACGTATGTTCTTTTAAGGAAGTTCTACCGGTACATAGCTAGTCATAACAAAAAATTTCGTGAATTTGACTCACGAGGTAGTTGATGTGACAACACCGCCTCGCTTTTTTTAGTGTGAGTGTACGTAGACGCATGCATGCATCTTTAACCTACTAACGTATACTCGGGTGCGATGTTGCCAAGCCTACTCAACATCATGGTTTTTGTAACATTTATTTACATTTTCATTGATTTACAAAGGCTTCTATCAATATTATAAGCTAAAAATGTTTTTTATATATTTTTCTCACTATTATAAAAGATTTCATCGATATTTAACCGTTAATAAATGTGTGGTGGGTAATTGAATGCAATGAAAAGATAGTTTTCCTTAAGGGCATGTAATACTTTATCATAGGAGTAATTTAGTTTCCGCAACTTCACGTTCGCAATAATAAATATTTTTTTATTAAAATTAGGCCATTTACCTCCGTTTAATACAGACGGAAGTAAATGGCCTAGTTTTAGTGAAAAATATTTTTTATTGTGAACGTAAAGTTGCGGAAACTAAATTGCTCTTATGGTAAAGTATCACATGCCCTTAAGAGTACATGTTAAATGACGGAAAATATTTATTAAAATATCTCAGCTCCTAGGTACCCTGGAATCTTAAAAATTTGACTGATTATTTTTTATATGAATTTAACTAACTATGTTTCAAGTTTCATCCTTTTCTGACCGTTAATTCGTTTTACGGTAAAACCTCCTTAATAATAGGATTTTCTCGGAAGCTTTTATTAAAGAAGGTTTCATTATTGCTGTAATTGTAACATCTCTAAAATAGATGTTGAACATTTTTGTTTCAGGACGTCCAATAATCCATCCACCTTCACAGACGGTGAATGCTTACGAGGGGGAATCTTTGGACATGATAGTCGAATTTTGTGCCGAGCCGTCCTACACGAAGGTCCTTTGGATGTCTGAGAAATATGTTTACATACCCGGAAGTGAAACACGTGACGGAGTCCAAGCACTAACGATAGAGGTAAATTTACCTGCCCCGGCAGTACTTGAAACATAGCTACTTCAAAACGTATTATTCTTGGGCTTACATCAACCAACTTGCTTCCCTTGCCCGTCCAAGCAATGCATTTTACGAATTTGCATTCCACTCGAACCGAATTAATTATCGAGCGATTTCACGTTTTACATTTAATCCTCTTATTATAGTTCACGAGCGTTGTAAAAACGAGTAAAATTACGCCAGTGATTAAATATTCTGACCAAGGGTACTAAATTAAATGAATGCTGATAAAATATAGATTTCAAGCACAAATTCAATTGATTCGGAGCGAATTCAATCTCCAACCTTTATTGCGAGAATCAGGTTGAAATGTACTTTTTGAATGTGCAGAAAAGCTTGAATTATAGAAAATTAAGTTCAGAAAATTACTTGTCGATAATTGTGAAAGAGTAAAAATTGGTTTTAGTTATTTTGCTGCAATTTATTGACTAATCGATAATTAAAGGGGTAGTCTCATTTAGAAGGCCTAAAATAAGCGTTTTTTTTTTGTGAATGTTTTTAGGACAGCAAAAAATAAGCAAGTCTAGCGAATTCTTTATAATGTTTTAATGTATATTTGAACACTCTAAAAAAAATTGTTGAGAGAAAAATATTTAAACGCAGATGATTTGTATGCATTTTTTGCAACACCTTGTAATTGTTCTCTTCTATTTGAACTAAGAAAAACACGAAGAAATTGTGAAATATAAAATTTTTCTTCAAACTTGCGAAAAATTCCACGTCGTTTGGAGACTACAATTACAAGGTATTGCATAAATGTGCATACAAATCAGCTCCATTTAAATATTTTTCTCTTGACAAATTTTTTTAAATTGTTCAAATATGCATTAAAACATTTAAAAAAGTTTGCCAGGCTTGCTTACTTTTTTCTGTCCTAAAAAAATTCTCGAAAAAACGCTTATTTTAGGCCTTCTAAATGAGACTACCCCCTTAACAGTTAGTGTTAAATCTTAATTACGCCTAAAAGGCAGGATTTAGAACTGAGATTGGGTTTTCAACCACTCAAGTGACTAACTCCTGTTTTGCTCCCAATTATTAGCGTGTCTCAGAAACTTCGAGGTGAGTAATTAACCGAAGAGAATTTGCGTGAACGTAAGATCTACCCTTAAAGCATTGCAGATGCAAGAGAGTTGTAACTACTTGATTTCGATATGCTCTTGAATAATATATTGAGCGCCGGTTTTGAATAGTCCCAAAGGTGAAGGGTTGAGAAGAGAACCGTGAATAGAGAACACAGGAATGGAATGCTGAATTGAGAATTCGTCCTGTACACCCTCCCGTCCCGTAAGTCGAGGGTTGGCAAGACGAAATGCTGAGTTAAATGGAGCAAGAAACTGCGACTCCTTGCATGCAAAAAACTTTGGCTCTACTTCTGCTCCAAATCGAGCTGAGCTGCCGTGTAGATCGAATGTAACGTTCAACAGAGAATATTAAACGAGTCCTTATTAAGTATTCATTCTGTATTAGCTCTCGATCGATACATTATTGAGATAACTTCGTAAAAGTTATTTAATTTTCCAAAGCCCTTAAATTATCCGACACAGGTTCACAATTCTCTCAACATTACTGCAACTTTTTCAACCTTATTATTTCAACATTATCAATTTTTTAAGACCCACCAAGATCTTTACTAGAAAAAATATTTTTTCACAGTTGAGTTTTTTACTCAAAAGTCTTTTGTTTCAGTCAATTGAGTTCTTTCTTTAACTGATTGGAAATTTCCGTAAAGATTGATTTGTTGAACTACAAACCTTTTTAATTATATTTTATTTTCTTTCTTTTTTCTCTGTTTTCTGTAAAGAACTTCACTGTTCAATTTTTCTGAAAGCTATATTTCACTCTTCTGTAATTGTATAGCTTTTTCCTTGATTAAAAAGCAGCAACTATTTGATTAAAGTTTCTTTTTTAATATTAGTTAAAGGTAGTGAAAGGCCTATAGATAATTTATATTTGAAAAAAGCGCTCCTTTGCAAAATAAATACATTAAAGAATGAATTGCTTAATACGGGCTTCGAACTACGTTCCTGTTTTTCTACTTTTTGCTTTGTACTTTTTTCGCACAACAGCGCTTTTTCAGTCACATGCTACTAAAAACTGCTTCCCGCACGAATTGTGTAAAAAAGTTCTATAGGACTGACTGATTTTATTTTTTTACTAAATAATTCAGTAACCAGTAGGTAATCTTAATTGAAAACATTGATTATCATTATCGTTTATTCCAAACAGGCACGTACCCAGGGGGGGCGAGGGGCCCTGCCCCTCCCCCGAAATTTCAGAAAGTTCATTTTTTTGTAAATTTTTACGTATGATATTCTGATGATGATATTACTTTTGAATCTGTGCCCCCCCCCCCCCGAAACAAAATCCTGGGTACGGGCCTGATTCCAAACTTTATTTAAAAAATTAGAATACCATATAATATTCGTGAATTGTTCGTATTCCGTTCGCAGTGATTCCGAATAAATCAGCATGATAAATTAGGCGCTAGTTAGATTTTCTAGTAATAAGTAATACTTATTACTTATTATTATTAAATTTTTAATTATTGTATTCGACAGTGTCGATATATCACTTCCCCATGATTTTCATTTACAATTTCAATTTCATTAAATGATTTCTATTTCCTTCACCACTTCCTTTTTCCATGACTTCCCTTTACTTTACTTCCCTTTAATATAGTTTAATAGAATAACTTCGAGTGATACTTCGACAACTATGTCGAATACGCTAATTAAAAATTTTTTCTCAACAAATTAATAATTAATTCTTATTTTTCATTTTTTAGTTAGAGCGTATTCGATTAAAAATTTTTTTTTTAATTTTTAGTGAAATATTTATTTATTCGGATTTTTTAATAAAAAATAAAATAAAAAAATAACACAAATTTAATTAATTAAATTTTTTTAAATTAATATTTTGTTTTATAAATCGTATTATTTAATAATTAATTATCATTAATATAACCCGTGTGGAAATTGCCCAGCTTAGCCATTTTTAAATTTTGGCCCTCTATAGGCCCCACGAAGGCGCGCCTCTATAGTATGCCCCTCTGGGCCCTTGCTGGGGCCTCTAGAAGACCCTCGCTGGTGCCTACAATGGTTGCCCCTCTTGTTGTTTTTAAAAATTTTGTAAGACCACACTGGTACTTTTTGATCGTGAAATCTTTTATCGTTTTTGGGGATGTTGAACAAAAATAACATTTTCCATTGTTAAGTTAGTAAACTCTAAGTAAAAAAGTTAGGTGAAAGAGGTGAAAAACGTGACTTTTAATTTATTAATCTTATTTTCGTTTAATACTTGATTCGTTTTATTTAATTTTGTGTTCGAATTGAATTGAAAACAATTTATTCATGCCAATAATGAGTTCATGCAGTGTTCATCATAGTTCGACTATAATTAAAAAAAATAAAGTTTCTTTGAATATAATAACTGTTTTTCATTAATTATAAAACAACTGTTCCTTCAACAAAATTTAAAAAATGCCCTATCAGCATAACAGAAGGGTAAACTTTTGTAGGGCCTTCGTGGGGCTTACGGGGGTCATGTATGGACCCTACAGAGGGCCTACCTTGGCCCTACAGAGGGCCACTTTATTGGCCCTTCGTAGGCAGCCTACATTGGGCCTTCGTAGGCGAGCATGTCAAAACTATGTTGGCCCTTTATAGTTTGCGATCGTGGGGCCAACATAATAAGGGGGCAAACTACGTGGGGCCCCGCGGGGACCAACTCAAAATTTCCACACGGGAATTTAATAATTAATTGATTTAATTTCTTTTTCTCTTTTCTCTTTTCCGTCTAATTTTCTCTTCCTTCTTGTTTCCTTTCTCTCTTCTTCTACTGTAATTTCTATCAAAATCTCATTAGAAATGCTCTATAGTTATTCATAACTCAATTTGAAGTACAAAATTTATTTTTACAGATTTTTCATCAATTCTAACATTTTTAATGCAAAACATGACTGAAATATCAAATATATGCAAAAAAAATCAAGCTTAAATGTAATATTTTTCTTGTTATCCTCAAATGTATATTGCAAATAAAAATCTTAATATGCCTATGTTAATCTAAAAAAAACATCTACATACGTTAATCCTTGTCAAAAGTTATAATGAATCAAAAAAAAAAAACTTTAATGGTTGTTATGGTTTTCATGGATATTTTCTTCTATATTTAGCACATGAAAATCTTAGTATGTCTATGTTAATCTAGCTATCAGTACATGAATTTCAAAAAAAAAAAAAAACTGCCGAAACGATAATCCAGTTACGATGGTTTAAAAAAAAGTTGGAAAATTTTATAAACATATGTCTCTTTTTACTTCGCGTATTCGACTAATAAAAGTGGAGCAAATCAGTTAGAATGCGACTTGGACCTTAGTAAAATTTATAAGATCGATGTTTTATAACATTAAGTCAAATGATCGAAAAGTTTTTGATCATCTGGTTTTGTATCGATTTGATATCACTCAAGCGGGAAGTTGAAACTAAACGAATGTGCCCTATCACAAAGTTAACAACTCGAAGTGTTTTAGGAGTCAGCAGGTTTCTTTAGATTGACCGAGAAACTTTTTACCCGACGGCTCGATACTCAGCTGAGAAAGAAACCGTGAAAGATGTTGAATCTCACTGCCTCGTTCTTCCGGAGAGTAATGAAATCGTTTAAGAATGTTTTTCGCCCTCGTCTCTCCTTTTCTCTCTGAACCTCATCCTCTTTCTCACCCTGGAGAACGATCCAAGTTCTCTGAAGATTTACCGAGATTTTTCTTGTATTCTCTTTTGCAGGACGGCGGAACGGAGGCGTGTTACAGGACTATCCTGCGCTTCAACTCCATCCAGAGGTCGCACGCCGGGGAATGGCTACTCTTGGTTCGGTCACCGGAAGGGATTGCGGACGCTTCCGTTTTACTGAACGTGACGCAGGCATCCGGCTATAGTCACGCCCACTTCCGATCACTGAGTTTCACGAATCTTCTTCTGTGCTTGACCCTACGTATCCTATGGTATCGTTGATACGTTTGATATTCAAGCGACATGAAAATAATGTTTTAAAAAGAAAAAAGTTTCTGGTTCATCCTTTTGGATACCATCGGCCAATAAGGATCGCCGATCCTGTACCAGTGCGCTTCATAGAAAATCCAATTTTCTAAAGTGCGAGCTCAGTAATACGAATGAATTTAATTGACCTCGTTTCTCCTAAAGATCAAGTCTTATCGGAAAAACATTTCAATAAAATCTTGTGCCACGATTTTTAAAATCCTCGAGTGAGACAGAGTTCTCAGACGTAGGTGAATTGCAAATATGAACTAATGAGATGTGTCCTGGTCAAATTTCTTAGTGAATTACGTATTTTTTTTCTCGTTAAATTTATGAACGGAAATACATAAATTTCTTTGGGATAAATTAATGCCGAGTTCTAAAGCTCTCAATTTGAATTAGTTGAATCTTACTAATTAATAGTAATTGTGATCTCGTTACTAAATGAATTAATAACACCAGAACACGGAAAAAAAAGTTGGGCTATGACAGGGAAGTTATTCCTTATGACAGCTGAACGTATAGCTGGAAACGAACGAGGGAATATAGGAATATCCTTATATCAAAGTGAATATCTTTGACCACTTTAACTGTTCTAGCGATATCATATCGTCAACAAACACATTGTATATAGCTGGCACAGAGATATTACAATCATAAGATGGACTATTCAAGGATATACAGCTACTGTAACCATAAAGCCTATAAACGGGAATACGAAAAGTAATAATAATTGTTTTATATTATAGGTTAGGCTAATGTCACATTTCATTAGCTCTATAAACAATTATTTTAAAAGATTATTTTAAATTCGTTCTACCGAAGCTGTACTGATCACTTTAAAGGATTCTTTATCAATCTTTATATGAATATCTAATAACATTAAATTGTAGATATATTTTGTTAAAAAATACATATATCGTGTAAATCTAACCTGCAAATGCTGGGATGTACTTTTCCAGGTTCCATTTTGTTAGAATATTTTGGACAAAGGGATCGCTCATTTTAACGTTAATTTTTTACGTTAATTTTGAATGTAAATCAGCGAATAATTATTTAAAATTTACAAAAATCACTAATAAACAACAAAAAGACGTACCGGCGAAATACGGAAACACTAGGGTTACCAGACGTCCTCATTTTGGAGGACATGTCCTCCTTTTGGCTTGCTTGTCCTCCTGTCCTCCTAAACTGTCGAAAACCCATAAAATGCCCTCCTTTTTGGTCAAAAGACAAAATTTCACAAAATTGACCTTTTTTTTTAATTTTGTAAATTTTCCCTAAAAAAAATAATAAAGAAAAATAATAATAATAAAAATAATAAAAAATTCCAAAATTAAAAAAAATTGTATTATTATAGGGGGGGGGGGGGTTGTCGAGGCTTTGTCCTCCTTTTCCCACTTGGGCATCTGGTAACCCTAGTTTCGGAAACACACTCAATCGCCTTAATCCACTGACGACAACTGACGTAACTAGGAAGTAGGGCGTAACTAGGAAACACACAAGCCTATTTTTACATTTATATTTTCTTTTAAAAGTTGGTATTTATTTTTACTTACCTCATTTAATAAAAATTATCCTCCGTTGCATAGGAAATATTGCATTCTGACATGAATGACCATGGAGAATAGACATAAGGAGACCAAACTAATGTAACGAAAAATGAACACATTTCGGTCGGAAGTTCGTAGTGCAAAAACTTCATGACTGATGGCGCTAGTGTTCCTTAGGGAACACTAGAAATGGCCGCCGCAATTTGTTTCCATATTTCACATTCATTTGAGGTTATGTTTACTCCATGATGGCGACCAATGCAAAAATCTTTGACCAATGGTAGCCTATTCCCTATGGAACACTAACGCCATCAGTCGAGAAGTTCTTGTATTTTTTTATTGTACTTCCGACCGAAATGGGTTCGACTTTTGTGAAGTCGATGTACAGGACTTTGCTCTCCTTTTATCTATTCTCCATGTGAATGACATGAACCGCCATTTAAAACTATTTTATCACATCGATTCGCAGGCATTTGTAATATACCTATTACAGCGAAAGTCAAATTCCCTATACTTGAAAATATATTATATATTTAATTCTAAAATATTAAAAGAATACCCAGTTTCTTGAAATTAATCATTTCTCTGCCTTAGCAATTTCATTAAAAGTGCTGGTTTACCTAAATAGTTTAAATAGTAGAAATAAATTCTTTGCTTACTCTAGGTATATCAATTATTTAAATTAGGGTTAATCCTCATTCCCTCGTCCGCCAGGTATTAATGTTTTTCCGTGAAGAAAATAGAGAAAGTACTAATGCAGTAGTCATATATAAGGCTACTAATTCAATTAGTCAAATTTTTACTAAATTGGATTGAGAGAGAAAATATACATTTTCATTTAAAGTTGTTTCATTTTTCTAATGAAGACCAGCTCTTCTTTGGATGCACGTATGGGATAATGATATGAATGGCAAGGAAGCTCTCGGCCTTTATTTTTAAGAAGGAAAAAACACTGCATGCAATCAAGATTAAAAATGTATATTACAGAATACTCTATAATATTCACATTAAACTTCTGACATCTTTCAATCAGAGCCTATTGTAAAAACTAAAAGTAATTTCTTGTAAAGAATATGGAGTAGTAATGATCATTAATTTTGATGCATGTATGTGTAAATATATGTGAGAGAATATAAAACTAGATAACACGACGCTGGGCTTGTCTTGAGAATATTGCTACATATATTGACATACTTGAAATATGTTGTTAAAGCGATGTAAATAATTGTATAGATAATTTATATGTAGGGTGACAGTGAAATTTGTATTATCAATTAGGATAATCAAGAGTGAGTGAGTGAGAGAGAGAGAGAGAGAGAGAGAGAGAGAGAGAGAGAGAGAGAGAGAAAAAAGAAAAGGATGTAAGACGAAGGAAGAGAGATTTTTAAGATAAGAACTTTTTCATCAAATTCTTCCTACTTTGTGAATTGAAAATAATGTATAAAATTTACATAATTCGAGTCTCGATAATTCTACAAAGACATTTTATGCTCAGGAATCTCAAAATTGTAGCTACTTAACGTCGGTACTTTCAGCAATAAAGAAAGATATTCGTTTCTCTTGAATTTCTATACATCACCAGAGTTTTTGTTGAAAATAAAAAAGTTACCAACAGAAAAATTATAAGCGAGATGCAATATGAAAAGTAGGTTATCGCTTTTAACCTCTGGCCTAGTAAAAAGAGAAACTTTCAATCTGGAATAATTTATTCATCAACTTTGCACAAACCTTTTGTGTTATTTGAATTGATCGAACAATAGTGAAATTAAATTACATTAAATTACGACAGTACGATTCTGCAATTTTGAGAAGAATATGTGGTGAAATGTTATTGGGGTTTATAATTTCTCCCCGTGTAGAAATTTTGCTGTGGCCCCTGTCGGGCCCAGATCGGATGATTTCAGATCGGTGATGGAACGCTGAACCAGACCGGACCCAGATCTGGCTCGATCGTGCTAGGTCTGGGCCCGATCGGGACAGATCTGGGCCCGATCAGGTTCTGCGTTCCATCACCGATCTGGGCCAGGTTTGGAAATTTCTGCACGGGTCGACCCGAGTAGAAATTTTGCTATGGCCCCGATCGGGCCCAGATTAGGGTATCTGGCCCCGATCGGGTCCAGATCGGGGGATTTCAGACCGGGGATGAAACACACGGCCCGATCAGGCCCAGACCTGGCAAAACCTGGCCGGATCGGGGCCCGATCGGGCCGGGCGTTTCGTCACCGATCTGGGCCAGGTTTGGAAATTTCTACACGGGGAATTGTAAAGTATTTGGAGAAAAATAAGGACGTTACGTGCTTTACGGTTGCACTCGCGAAGAAAATATTACTCGTACAATGTGAAGTTATTCGGAAGATAGGTAATTAACAAATTGTTGTATATGATCCTAGGTAAATAGGTTTGTAACATGTATATAGGAAACTGTAAATGCAGCGGTTAACACGTGTGCCGCGCGACGAATTATACAGTAATAATGTTAGAGATATATTTGACATTTGTTGATATATTTTTATAAAGTTTTATTTAGAAATAAGTTCTCATTCGTCCCGATTCTTTCGAATGACGCATGTTATCTTTTGCTCTTCGTAATTTCAGATTTCAGATTAGAGGTAAATTGAGTAGAAAAATGCGTCGTATTCGGTTTCCAAGAGAGCTCATGTGCGAAGAAAAAAACCGAATGCGAAAGTTCTTTGTGTTGATTTTTTTATTAAACAAAATAAAATTTATGATAATCTTTAGATATTATATATACGAATTTTTAAAGCGAGACGAACCTTTAAGAAGGTGACTGACTTTGTTTAATTTTATTTAGATACTTCGTATGTTAATATTATTCAAATTGACCTACTTTACAATTTTTTAACTGTACAGAAACGTTCCTTTGAAAGTGATATGTAATATTTGGTCGATTTATTAGTCGATTTGGCAATTTTTTGCCTTTTCACGAGGGTCTTTATCTTGTGAATGTGTTCATATGTAATAAATGCTGATTGAGCCGTACAATAGATCCCAATCGTGAGATAAAAATCACATAAACTGAATAAATACGTTTTTTGTGCGAAACTCTGTGAACTTTTATTCAATTTCTTCTGAAACGTTTAAGGCAAAAGAAGAATTTTGAGTTAGGAGACTTAAGACCATTTACGTCATTTGTATGATACATGGAAAACAATAATTTGTACGTCTGTCGAAAATGGAATTTTATGTGTCTGCCTATATATGTACATGAAATCTATAAATATAGGGATTTATTTGATTTATGACAGAAAGGAACACCTTCTTTTATCGATTGAGTGTGCTTTTTTATTGCTCCATATTATGGTCTTCTAAAACAGTCCATAATTTTAATGAAAAAAAAAAAACAGTACACAAATTTCATTTAATACTTTGCCTTTTTCTCTACCGTAGCAGACGTGTACAATATAGACTCTAAGAGATTTATGAAAACCGAGAATTTTATCATGGAAAAGCTGAGAGAGAAATTGAAAATCTGAAACACGATCAGCCAGTTGAATTATCGACCCTTATTCTGCAACCAATAAGAAATTCCGATAAGTTCGAAATCGTGAAACTCACTATTTTGCCAAACCTGAAGAAAATTGCATATAGATTTCTGCAGGGTAAGTATTGTACGATATATATTATTTACTTATACTCTCTAATTCTGAATTAGTTCGAATTTTACTAATTGAATTAGTAGCCTTATTTTTGACTACTGAATTCATAATTTTTGCTGTAATTTCGCATTATTTGAATTAGCAAGAAAATATCATTAGTTAGTAAGATTTAACTAATTCAGATTAAGAGAGAAAACGTGAAAAATATTACTTTGGAAATTTAACAGATT
>CAJFCP010025587.1:42129-54558 GCA_904066005.1 Synergus itoensis
GTGTTGACACGATTCAGGTGACCTAATATTAATACATTTGATTAATTAATTAATGCTTCCTCTATCAAATCATATTTGCTTCCAGGAAGCAAAGTGCTCATTGAATTAGCACAAAAGTTGATACAATTTCACAGCTATTTTGTATTTGAATATTATCAGGGTGTCTAGTGATCAGGAAATCGAAAATTCCCGGGTTTTTTCCGGTTTTCTCCTGGGTTTTTCAAGACTTTTCCCGGTCAAATTCTACAAAATCCTTTAAAAAATATAAAAATTTTTTAAATCCCATAAAATATTTTAAAAGTCATAAGAAATCTCTTGAAATCTGTTCAAATTCGTAAAAACCTCTTAAAATACCCAGAAACTTCTTCAAATTCTTTAAAATTCTACGATTCTTTAAAATTATAACATTTAAAAATCCTTCAAATCTTTAAAATTCATTAAAAGTATTAGAAATCTTATCAGAATCCATAAAATTCTTAAAAATTGTATACAATCTTTTAAAAATCACAAAACTTTCTTGAAATCCCTTGAAATTAATAGAAATCTCATAAAATTTCATAAAATCATTAAAGATGCTAATAAAGTCTTTTAAAAGTCATTAAAATCTCCTATTTCTCCTAAAATTCTTGGAAATTCCATGACAACATTAAAAATCCCTTAAAATTCTCAGAAAAATAAAATTTCGAAATTTCTCGAAATTCCACGACAAGATTTAAAATCCATTAAAATCCCAGAAACTTCTTAAAATTCATTAAAATTCTATGATAACTATTAAAATACCTTTTTATTCGTTAAAATAAATTTAAATTATTAGAAATATCATTAAATTCCATGAAATCCTTAAAAAATAAATCAAATTTTTTAAAAATCAGAACAATCTGTTAAAATTCCTTAAAATTATTAGAAATCTCATTAAATTCCACAAAATCTTTTAAAATTTTATGAATTCCTTTAAAATTCCGCGAAATATCCGGAAATTCCTTAAAATGCTGCGAAATTTTTTAAAAATACAAAAAAATCCTTTTAAAATTCCGCTCTAAAAAGGTGATGTAACGAAATTTCTTTAAAATCTCCAAGATGTCTAGTGATCAGAGAATTGGATATTCCCGGGTTTTTCCCGGTTTTTTCCTGTTCAAATAAAATTCCTGGGTTTTTCCCGATTTCTCCCGGTTTCCCGGTCCACTAGACACCCTGGGGAGGGACTCTGAGTTAGACACTCTAGCTTCATAGTAAAGCATGAATTGCATATTATAAAATATTTTTATACCGGGTGTTCAAAAAGTATCTATCAATATATATGTTAAATTTTTGGTTAATTGTATTTTCAATTTTTGGAAACCGAAAGTTGGCAACATGAATGTTTTGTGCTTCATCCATAAAAGTGCCAACTTCATGATGAACATAGCTAAGGTTTTCAAGCAAAATCATAGCAATGATCTCAATACCGAGTCTATCTTTTGAGGTTAAAGGAATTTATTTTTTAATCATACGGGGCTAAACATCAAACTTTAGTATAGGAATAGTTAAAATAGTGTTTTTTATTTTGATAACTATTAATTTTTTCAGTTTTAGTCAAATATGCTTTGCTTATTAGCAAAATTAGCTTCGTAGTAAGACGACTAATTCAGAGTCCCTCCCCTGATTATTAATTGTCCATGCAATGTTTCCCACGCTATGTAGCGCGCATATAATATTGCAAGTGAATTATACTTTTTATAATCCAGTGAAAAATGGTGCTGCTTTACATTTGCTGTAAAATTTACAAATGGATAAGCAGGATGTGTTGAGCAAGATCATTCGAAATACAAGATACACAATGTGTTAAATTAAATAATCGGAAGCCAAAGTAATCGGGGTATATTATGTGGAAGAGAGAACGATGCATCTCGGGTAAACCATATAATCCGTGGGTCTAGGAACAATAGCAACGTCTCCAAGAGAATGGAGGGGCCATTAAGGTGGCTTTGTAAAGAGCACAACGAAACAGAACTCGAACTTTGGAAATGCTGAGTATGAGGGTTCGAAGCAGAAACGAGATAGAGGGTGGGTAGGCAAGGCGAAGTGTCGTAATTTTGTTAATTATTCAGAGGTGCTGTAGGCCGATTAATTAACTGAAGCCAACGTCGCTGTGAGGCCAGTCGACTACTCAAAGACTCTCGTGTCGCTGCGGAACAAAAATCCTAGTTAAATAATTGCCACACCCCTCATGGGATGGTATCATGAAAAGGGTCTAAGCTCTGGCCAAGGAAGAACGAAGACCTGAGGAACGCTGCACTTAATTTTCGCGATAATTAGTTGTCAGTTTTTTTTCCCCTCTGTCTCTACTTTAACTTATTACACTCTTTTACTCAAAAGTCTTTGCAACTTTCTTTGCAGAAAGAAATATCGTTTTTGATATTTTCAACATTTTTTTTCTTTTATTTGAAAATGTCTTAAGTATAAGAGAATTTTGCAATTTTTTAAAAGCTGATGCACAATTATATCATTTTCAGCGGAGCTGAGAAAATCAATTTCAACCAATTTAAAGTGACCCTGGGAGAACATGATCTGAAGCATCCGGAGATTCCAGCTGCAAAAGTAGAAACTATCAGTAAAGCAACAATACACCCTGAATTTAAGTGCAGATTTTATGTTAATGACATAGCCCTTGCGGAAACTACTAATTCTATATCCTGGTCTGAAAGCGTACAGCCGGCTTGTTTACCACTAGAGGCAGGTAAAGATGGATACAGCGTCTTTAATGGAGAAGATGCTGTTGCGGCTGGATGGGGATGGCTCGGAGAAGACAAGTCGAAGGGTGAGCTTTTGCAATAAATACATTTTTAAGAATATTCTTAAAATGAGTTCAAAAAAGGGGAAATAGGGTGTTTTTTTTCACAAAAAAGGGGAGAGATTAAACAATAATTTTTACATGTATAAAAGAAGAAAAAAATGTTTTTTAAGGAAATTTTATATTTTTATTCATCACTATATAATTATAATGTTTTATTTAGTCAATTTTTTAAATCTACACAAAAAGCATATTAATAATTATTGTTTTGTTTACAACGTGGACTAGAGGAACAGAATTATCTTAGAAAGTCGAATACGCTATAACTAAAAAATAAAAAATAATAATTAATTATTAATTATAAAATATAATATCAATATAGTATCAATCAAAGTTAATCTATTAAACTATAAAAGGGAACTATTGTATTGTTAAAATATTATAAAGGGAAATAAAGTAAAGGGAAGTAAATGAAAAAGTAAATGCTTAAGGTAATAGATTTACTTTTTCATTTACTTCCCTTTACTTTATTTCCCTTTATAATATTTTAACAATACAATAGTTCCCTTTTATAGTTTAATAGATTAACTTTGATTGATACTATATTGATATTATATTTTATAATTAATAATTAATTATTATTTTTTATTTTTTATTTATAGCGTATTCGACTTTTTTTTTATTTTTTAATTTTTTTAATTTTTAGTGAAATGAAACTTAAAAATACGATTACTGAGCTCTTTAACAAGAAGGCAAAGGGAAAGAGAAGTTTATAGTCAACATGTCTCAGCTAACAATATTTCTTTTCTAAGTTTAATCTTTAACATTCAAAATTATATTTGATTGTATTTTTATAGCAATAGTTGTAAAAATTTAAAAATTTAAAAAAACTTACAAACATATAAGTCTCTTTTTACTTCGCGTATTAGAATAAAAATACATTTTTCTTTATTTTTTTAATTTTAAAATCACATTTTTGGATATTTTCATGACTATATCAGTAATTATCGCTTCAAAATACACTGAAATAAGTATAGAGATTGAAAAATATAAAAAGTTTAATTTTTTTTCAATTCATCACAACAATTATTATAAAAGATACTATATGATTTATACATAACTAAATTTGAAGTAGAAAATTTATTTTTACAGATTTTTCATCAATTCTAATATTTTTAATACAAAAAAATAACTGAAATATCAAATATGAGTAAAAAAATCAAGCTTAAATGTAATATTTTCATTGTTATCCTCAAATGTAATTCGCAAATGAAAATTTTAATATGCACATGTTAATCTAGCTATTATAACATGCATTTAAAAAAAAATATCTAGATACGTTAATCCTGTCAGAAGTTTTGCTGAATCAAAAAAAAAATTAATGGTTTTTATGGTTTTCGTGGATATTTTTTTCTATATTTAGCACATGAAAATTTTAGTATGCCTATGTTAATCTAGCTATCATTACGATAATCCAGTCCAAAGTTACGATGGATCAAAAAAAAGTTGGAAAACTTTATAAACATATAAGTCTCTTTTTGCTTCGCGTATTCGACTAAAAATAGAGATTAACTTTTACACGTTTTTCTTAATGCAATCTACGAATTTTATAAGTTTATGTGAGATATAGATTTATAAAAACATTTTTTGATTTTTTGATTTTTTTTTATCTTGAATTTCTAATGTAACTTGTATGTATTTAAGAATCTAAGCGAAGTACGTTAAAGCTTTTTTGGCCCACAATGCTGGAAAACTGAAATATTCTTTAATTTAATTTTGCTAATTTTTCTATTTCTCAAAGTTGTGAAACAAAAAATGTTTTTTATAAATCTATATTTCACATAGACTTATAAAATTTGTAGATTGCATTAAAAGAAACGTGTAGAATTTACTCCCTAAATTTGAAACAGTAAAAATACCACTGATTGAAACAATGCATTTTGTGATAACTGGTAAGACAGTAAACTTTACTGATTTGTCAGTGGAGTTTACAGGGAATTAGTAAAAAAGTACTAAAGTGAACAGTTTTTGGAACTGATAAAACAGTAATACTTACTGGCGCATACAGTTACTTTTTGCTGATTTACAGTGGAAGCCTAGAGACTGTCGGAAACAGTGAAATTTTATTGTGAATCAGTGAGTTTTTACTGTTTCAAATTTAGGGAGTAAATCTCTACTTTAAGGGGGTCCTCTAGAGTCAAGGCCTTTTTTTAAAGGCTTTTTTACATTTTTTTTTCTAATGAACTATTGAAATAAAACAATTTATAATATGTACATCATTTTTATTCATATTTCAACAATCTTTGTGATTTTTTTTTGAGCCAATATATTTCATATAAAAAGAGATACAGCGCCCAACAGGACCCCATAAAAAAAAAAGATGCTGCAACTGCTGCCATGATTCCGGCCGTTCTGCTTATCTTAAATCAAAAAATCAAACATCATTTTAATTTTGAGACTTGAGGCTCTACATGGAACCAAAATCAAGTCAAAATTCCAAAAATAATAATGTTTTTTCCGCTTTAGAAAAAAAAGTTCAAATTTTCGCACTTTTTTTGGGGACTATTTAGCTGTTAAAAAAAAAGTTACGAAGCAATCTTAATTACTTTGGTTCATCTGGTAACTATGTATGTACTAAAGATACTGTATAAATTTGAGCAGAATCGGTTAATTAGTTTTTGAGATTTTATGGCAGCAGTTTGTAAAAATCGTGTTTCGAGAAAAACGTTGTACCACTTTTTATATATAATATATTGGCTCAAAAAAAATCACGAAGATTGTTGAAATGTGAATAAAAATGATGTCCATATTATAAATTATTTTATTTCAATGGTTTATTAGAAAAACCAAATTAAAAAAGCATTAAAAAAACAGCCTTCACACTAGAGGACCCCTTTAAGATAATTTTGTGTAGATTTAGAAAATTGACTGAAAAGAACATCTTTAATTAAAAGAGGGGAAAGATTTTTAAAAATAGGAGAAAAAAGGGAAAACGCTCAAAAAAGAGGAATTCCTCTAAAAAAAGGGAAGACTGTGCACCCTGTATATTGAAGAAAACTGAATAAACACAAAGTCGTGGCTGCTCTCTCTTTAAATCGTAAAATGAGGAAAGAGAAGCAAAAAGTTACACCAATTTTAGTCATACATTAAGGGCATGTGATACTTACTATATGAGCAATTTTTTTCGATTTTATTGATTTTCAAATTACCCAACTTTTCAGCCACAAAAATAAATATTTTGCCCTGAAACTTTGGAAAACGGAAGAGAATATTAAAACGGACCGTTATTGACTCTTTTTATCTTGTATAATGAAAAAAAGTTTAAATTTGCTAAAATTCGTAATGCATTTGTCACTTTGAGGTTAGGTGCTCTATGCTGTATGAGTGATCAAATTACCCAACTTTTCAGCCACAGAAATGAATATTTTGCCCTGAAACTTTGGAAAACGGAAGAAAACATTAAAACGGACCGTTATTGACTCTTTTTATCTTGCAAAATTAAAAAAAAGTTTCATCTTGCTAAATTCGATCAAAAAGTATCACATGCCCTTAAGGGTTTGTTTTGATAAAATAGAACTGTAGCACTTTTACTGTGATGACGAGATTTTATAGAATAGCACAGAAGGCAACGTAAAAAAGCTGGTACAACAGCAGATTGCAAACAGCGTACAAACAGGTCGTTGTTTTTCAGACAAAAGAGCGGACGTGCTGCAAAAAGTTGATGTTCGCGTTTTGGAGAACAGTGTATGCAATGAGTGGTATGCCAGTCAAGAGAAAAAAATTCGTGTGGTATCGGGACAAATGTGTGCCGGATATGAAGAAGGAGGACGTGACTCTTGTTCGGTGAGTTAAATCAAATATGTAATCACTATTTTCATTATTGAAAGAAAAAATACCAACTTTCAATATAAGAAAACTGCTCGAGAGTGAATTTAATTTAATTGGCTTCGGTTCTCTTATGCAAGTCACCATAAACCTTTCTACCCTATTATTATTAAATTGGGTCGTTAACTCTCAAGCACCACTTTTACTTTGATTTCCTTCTAGTCTTTGTTCGACTCCTTTTAAAATCGCTGTGTCAAAGTCAAGTGTCGCCCCTTTGATCATTAATTGCTTTTAAAAGAAATAACGTTGCAAGCAACAAAGCAAAGATTGTATCAGCTAAAAACGCACATGACGGGGAATATTACAATAAATATTTCATTTCTAGATTTTTGAATCATTATCGGTAGGGATTAGAGTTCTAAAGGCGGTATATTACGTCAAGAAGGATGAAAAAATTCGGGTAAATTACCGGTATTTTCTCGAACCTCTTTTTTCTCAAAAATTTAGGAGAATTTATGTTTTTGATGAAATTCAATGAAAGTTCAAAGTATTTATGGTTTTTATGTTTTAAAAATA
Source organism: Synergus itoensis (assembly GCA_904066005.1). Lineage (NCBI taxonomy): Eukaryota > Metazoa > Arthropoda > Insecta > Hymenoptera > Cynipidae > Synergus > Synergus itoensis. The sequence continues at coordinate 49,301 of CAJFCP010025587.1, forward strand.
AGATATAAGATAAAAATGCCAAAACCAAAAAGTTGTATTTGGAAATTTTATGAAAAATTGGTAAACAAAGACCAGAAAGTGCTAGAGATATTTTATTTGAATATTACGTGATTTAAAATAAATAGTTTCACATCTAAGATTACAATTTATAACAGTACTTAATTTTACAGACTATACGACAAAGTTTATATATAAATGATAAAATTTTCGTGATATCAAAATATGAATGATATTTAATACAATTTACCTATGACCAATTTTAATTTACATCCTATTTCTTTCAAATCTTTTTACATTTTTTTGTAAATAAACGAAATAAAATTATTTATTTTGTTTTATAATAATTATTAACAATTTTTCGCAGATAAAATTGAAAGTACACGGAGAAAACTGGATATTAAACCGTAATATCTAGCTATTTAACTATGGGACAACTATCTAGATATTTAGACATAATATCTTGATATTAAAATATATAATCTAAATATTCTAACATCCAATATTTTAATATCTGGATATTAAGTTTTAATATCAAGATATTATATCTAAATATCTAGATAGTCGTCCCATAGTTAAATAGCTAGATATTACGGTTTAATATCCAGTTTTCTCCATGTACTTTCAATTTTATCTCATATTTTCTCGATAAATTCTCACTCTATCGGTAATATACCGTAATTTTCATTGTTATCTTCTCCAATTTTATTTTACCGAGAATTTTCGAACTAGGGATGTGAACTTTATGCATTCAAGAATGCCGAATTATGCGCCAAAATTCGAGTCTTTTATGCGGTGATTATTCGGTGAAAATTCCGAAATTATGCCTATTATATAGGTCTATGCATTAAATTCATAGTTTCAAAAATAAAAAGTAATTTTTGGCCCCTAATGTGTATGTAATTCGATGGGATTGGGGAGCAAACTTAATTTTAAATCTGTGATGATTATTACCGTTCAATTAAATGCCTTCAAGGTCGGCATTTTGAAAAGATTTTTAAAGAATTTTAAGGGAATTTAAGATTTTATGGAATTTCAAAAGATTTGAAAGAATTTTCATGAATTTTTTATGGAATTTGATCGAACGATTTTTATGATATTCCGAAGGCTTTTAAAAGTTTTTTTTCTTTTTTTTTTTTTTTTATAGATATTTCAATCAAATTTATGGAATTTTGAAGGAATTTCAAAAGAATTTTAAGAGACCTAATTGAATTTCAGGAATTTCAACAGATTTTATAAAATTTTCAGGCGCTTAAAGAAATTTGAAAGAATTTCAAGATATTACCAAATTTTCATAAATTTTAAAAGTTCTTATGAAATTTTGAATTATTTGAAATGATTTTTAAGGAGTTTAAGGCAGTTATCCATAAGTTAAAAATATTTTAAATTGGTTAAAATTCCATTAATAATTATAATTATTAATTATGATGCGCAAAAGAAGCACAAATTCAAAACAAGAATTAAATGCATTTTCTTAATTACATATAAATAATTATGAAACTGCTCTCGAAATAAGTGATTTATGTGCTTAAAATGGCGATTTATGTGCACAAATCGAAATAATTGATAAACTCAAATTATACGGCAATCGGCTTCTGATTATGTAAAATTATGCGGCCTTAAAATTGGGTCTGATAGTCCAAAATTATGATAAAAGATTGATATTTACTCATTGCTACCACTTTTAGAAAATTATACGATATATGCGCTTGTATAAGTATCACATCCCTAATTATCCGAAAAAGTGTTTTAAATAATTTTGAATAATGCACATTTCTGGAAATCCTGTATAAATACTTAAAATCCTATGAAATCTCGTGAAAATCCTTAGAATGTCATGAAATCTCGTTAAGGGTGTTGGACCCAAGTGTTAAGCTCAAAATTTCATTCTCAATTTTACTCAACGAAACTTATAGATAAATATATTTTCGCTCTGTAGCGCTAATATTTTTTCGAATATAAGACTGCATACAGAGCGAAAAAATATTTAAATTCGATACTTTTTGCATAAAATGAAGAATTCAAAATCTAAACTTGAAAATTGAATATTTTCATTTTACTTAAAAAATATTTGAATTAGATATTTTTTCACTCTGTACGCATAATTCTAGTTAAAAATAGATTAATCCTACAGAGGGAAAAAATTCCAAATTTAATATTTGTTGAGTAAAATGAAGAAATCGAATTTTTAGATTAGAACTTAGCTTCAACACCCTTAAATTAATTAAACCACTGAAAGTCCTTAAAATTCCAAAATATCCTAATTTCGTAAAATCGTTTAGAACTACTAAACATTCCATGAAATCCCTTAAAATTAATGGAAATCAAAGGAAATTTCGTCAGATTGAAACAAATGGTCTCTTTATTTATAAAGATAAGCAGATCACGAGTCTTTTATTTGTATATTTGATTGAGAAAGTAGAAGGCGCAATTAATTCTGGAGGTCGATCTCGATCTTTCTATTATAGGGTAGTGATTTTCGCTGTCGCAAGGAAAATGTCTTTCCTACACAAGCACTAAATTCTCGTAGTCAATTAAGGCTAACAGCAGTTTCGGTGAATCGAGCGAAAGGCTTTCCCTCGAGATTCCATATAACTTGGCATTATGAAGTCCATGGACACTGCACAACGAATATGACGAAGCAGTTCGATGGTACCTCTGATAGCTTGGAAATTACCCCATTTTCCACGATTCGGAAATAGGAATTGATGCATCAAGTTACCAACAACTCAGAAATTCTCCACTGACCTATTTCCGTATGCAAAGAAACTCGAAACATGTCGGAGAAATCTATCCGTAATTTTTTACCGTCTTTCCTTTCAGTATTCCCAGAGAAATATTTAAGTTTTCTTTTCTACAATTTTATTTCTTTTTGCTTCCTCATAAGCTTTGCAATCGTTACATTTTCCAATATTTTTAAAATGGTTTAATTAAACTTTCCTCACTTGATAAATGTCTAATACAACATTCTAATCAATTGTCCGTGTGAGTGTGTATGTGTGTGTGTGTATGTCGCCGTTTTTTGTCGCCCTATCCTATCCTATCTTAAAAAAGTGTTGTCACGATATATCTCGAAAATCTCGCATACATTGTTGTTGCAAACCTGATTGGCTTTTGAATGACTTGAAGTTGAAAGAAGAATCCTATTTTAAAAAATGGTTTCACGAAATGTCTCGAAAATCTCGCATACATTGTTGCTGCAAACCTGATTGGCTTTTGAATGACTTGAAATTGTAACAAAACAAAAAAAAAAAAACAAAAAAAAAACAAAAAAAAAAAAAAATAGCGTACATGTTTATTTGCTGGTCTTTTAAAACTTTACAAAACATTTCAAAATCCTTTAAAATTCGTTAAAATCTCTTTAAATATTCTTAGAAACCTCTTGAAATTCGTTAAAATTTGTGAAAATATCTAACAATTCATAGAAATCCTCAAAAAAATTCCACAAAATCCTTCAAAATTCTAAAAAAATTTTTTTAAATCATCAAAATATCTTCAAATTCCTTAAAATTATAAGAAATCTCATAAAATGCCATGAAAATCTTTTAAATTTCACAAATTTTTAATAAAACTCATCAAAAACTCTTAAATTATTTTTAAATGACTTAAAATCCATTAAAATTTCATGAAATCCTTAAAAATCCACAAAATCTTTTAAAAATCAGAAATAGTTCTTGAAATCCCTAAAAATTTGACGATAACTTTCAAAATTCTTTTAAATTCTATGAAATCTCTTGATTCATAAAAATTTTGTGAAATCCCTCTGTCAAATTACCGAACAAACTTTAAAATCCTTGAAAATCCATATAGTATTTTGAAAGTTGAAAAAATCTCTTGAAGTTCATTAAAATTCGTGAATATCTCTTAAAATTCATAGAAATTTTTGGAAATTCCTTAAAATTCTACGACAATATTCCCTTTATATTCATTAAAATTTATTCATTAAAATTATTAGAAATTTCATCAAAATTATTTCACAAAATCCTTTATAAATCATGAAAATCCCTTAAATTCTCTTAAAATCATTTAAAAATAGTCAAAATTTCTTAGAATATGTTAAAATCTCTGAAAATTCCTTAAAACTCTAGAAACTGTTTCAAGTCTCTTAAAATTTCACACAAAACCTTTCAAATCCCTTAAAATTCGTTGAAATATCTTCAAATTTCTTCAAATTTTACAACAGTCAAAATCCATTAAAATCCTTTAAAATTTTTTTTTAAATCTCTTAATATTGCACGAATTTCTTTAAAATTCCACGAAATATCCTTAAATCCCTTAAAATTCTACAAAATAATTTATAAATTCTAAAATTCTTTTGAATTTAGTGAAAATTACTTTAAAATCGTCAAAATCCCTTAAAATTCTTAGAAACCTTTTGAAATTCCTCTCTAAAAAAATGGTGTCACAAAATGTCTTGAAAATCTGGGATACTTGAAGTTGTAAGAAGGAATACAAAACAATCGCGCGATTAAACGCGCGTGTTGATTTACTAGTACCTTAAAAAAATGGTGTCACGAAATGTCTCGAAAATCTCGCATACATTGTTGTTGCAAATCTGATTGGCTTTTGAATGACTTGAAGTTGAAAGAAGAAAAACAAACTAATGACGCAAAAAAATTTCATGAAAACCTTCGAAATCCCTTAAAATTCGTTAAGATTTCTTCAAACTCCCAGAAACCTCTTAAAATCCCTTTAAAATCCACAAAAACTATTAAAATCATGAAATCTTATCAAATTCCATGAAATCCTTCAAAATTCTACAAAACCTTTTAAAAATTAGAAAAATCTCAGAAATTCCTTTAACATTTTACAACCTTCAAAATCTTTTTAAATTCTACAAAGTCTTTTACAAATCAAAAATTTAACTTCAAATTATTCGAAATCTCATAAAATTTCACAAAATTCTTAAAAATCCCATAAAATATTTTTAAAATTATTAAAATCTCTTGCATTCTTTTAAAATTCCTGGAAATTTTATAACGACATTTAAAATTCTCTTAAAACTCCCAGGAACCTCTTACAATCCCTTGAAAATCCACAAAAACCATTAAAATCATGAAATCCTTCAAAATTCTTCAAAACCGTTTAAAAATTAGAAACATCTCATAAAATCCTTTAACATTTTACGACAACCTTCAAAATCCTTTTAAATTCTACAAAATCTTTTACAAATCAGAAAATAACTTCAAATTATTCGAAATCTCATAAAATTTCACAAAATTCTTAAAAATCCCATAAAATATTTTTAAAATTATTAAAAT
>CAJFCP010025589.1:0-11793 GCA_904066005.1 Synergus itoensis
CTTTTCGTGATTAAAAAAAATTTTGTATAAAAATTAGAGGGGGGGGGTCAAGAAAATCTTACGTAATATCGAGGGGGGGTAAGGAAATGCTTACTGTTGCTTACATGGAGGGGGGGGGGGTGAAAATGATCTTAAAAGTGCTTACGTAATACTTGAACAGTATTTTACGTAATACTTATATTTATTTCGATGTAGAGAATAGGATCTCCCGCAAAAATCGCTCTCAATAACTTCGCTTTTTGTAGTTGTAGATTTATGTTACAAATACATACTTTCACATTGAACTGCACTTCAGAAACACGATTTTCTTATTAAAACACATCTTATTATATTATCTTACATCTTGCGATCTAAATAAATTATATATAAGTTATAATATTATATAAAACCATAGAGATAAAACTATACCGCATTTCGCTTCGTTTGACGTAACGCAACGTTTGGCCACGTTTAGCAACGTTCGGCATTTGTTTTCACAGACGCGTGAGAAATAATATTGACTCAAAAAATCTGTCATTGTTATCTTTTCTTCTATAAGAAAAACATAAATCCTTTAACATATAATCTCCAGTATATTTAGAGGATACTTTTTTTCTCCGCGTATAGTTACCCGGCTCTGGGGTAGTTGTCGTATCAAAAAAAGACAGCATCTATACTGAATTGACGTACAAAAACGACAAAGCTTTTTTCAGTGTAGTTCTTTAAAATTGAATGAACTTTTTTTCCGTGTAGCCATATTATTAGAGCAAAGCCGAAAAATCATTGAAAAATTATTTTTTGTTAAATTATGAGAGCATATATATTTATATTATATATTTATATGCTCTCTCATAATTTAACAAAAAATGTTTAAAAATTAAGATGTATTGTACATAGTTAAAATGGCGAATAAGTGATTTTTCAGCTTTCATGATCTAATAATATGGCCAGGGACTGTAGAATATTGAAATTCATTAAAATTCAGTGCAATCTTAAAAAATAAACGAAACTAGAACAATTTTTAAATCTTGTAAAGTTCCATGAAATTCTTTTCAATATTTCAAAATCTTTTAAGATCCCTCTTCAAGTTTGAAATCTTGTAACATTTATTAAAATATTTCAAAATTCCTTAAAATTAAATGAAATCTTAGAAATATTTAAAAACGGATAAAAGTATTTTAACATTTTGTGAAAGTCCTTTAAATTTCTTTAAATTGTTAAAAAGTCTTTTGAAATCTCTCAAAAATCCATGAAACTCATTTAAATATTTTAAATTGTTTCAAAATCTTTAAAAATGCATATCCTTAAATATATTTTATATTTTTTATATTCCCTAAAATTTCATGAAATCTTTTGAATTTCCATGAAATCCGTTGATATCTTCAGAAAAAATCATTGTTAAATATTTTGAAACTCATATAAATAGTAAAAATGAATTTTCAATTTACTGCAGCTATCGAAAATCCAAATCTATACATCATCCAAGTAGAAAATGCTGAATGCAGTTGGACATAACTGCAAGTGAACGAATGCACGCATAGTCATCCGAAAGTAGAAAAGGAAGTTTCCGTCAGACGCAGGTGATAAGTAGTGAAAATATCGTCAAGTCAGACTTTCGCATGACACTCGGTACGGTGTAAAATCGTCTACTTTTTCATAAGAAAAAACAACCAAATAGACAAACAAACTAAACAAAAAAAAAACAAAAACAAGAAGTGGCTGAATGCAAAAACTTTCATAAATATCTTCCTCTGTAAGCGTCTAGGGAAATAAAAAAAAAAACATGTGCAAGAATGAAATATGCATATATTGCAAGAAGATCACTTACCCTCACAGAAAAGGGTGACATCGGTCAGACTCTCACTTTTGAAGAGGTTGGAGAACGCTGTTGCCAAATTGTTACCGAAACTGTTCCATTTAAGGCAGAACTGTTGCTGATTAGGGTCCATGATGCCACCCCTAGACCCGACCCCGTGACCTTCGCCACCCCTGTCACTGCCACCTTCTAGTATAGACTTCCCTCCTCGTTCGCACCCGTTCCCAACTGTTCCTCCAGCTGAAAGTAATTCAGTACCGTTATTTTATAAGTGTCATTTTACCATAAATAGGCCAATACATGATTAAGCCGAAGAATAAATAAATTAGTAAGAACAACTTACTTACAATCTTTCATCAACTTATTATGAACCTTTTAATAAACGATACACGAAATGCTTAGAACTTTATGACCTATCCTAAAGTCTGGGACAGTCAGGTAAATTTTCCAGGACTCAGAAAAGTCTCAGAAAAAAATTTGTTTAAATTAAAAAAACTTTGTTTGAAATGTTTCAATCAAACAAATTATAACTTTGATATGGGGTCAATAAAATGTTTCTTTGATTCAAATACATTCTTTATGTGCTTTTATTTATTTCAATTGAATAAAATTTTCTTTAACTTAAATAAATGTTTTCTTTACATTAAACAATATTTCTTTTAATTAATTGAAAAAAATAAGGGAATAATTTTTTGCAAAAAAAAAAGAAAAAAAAATGAAATCAATGTATACAATAGTTCCATTTATCAAAGTAATACTCCATAACGAATGAAAAATTTATTTCTCTGTGTAAAAATTGATTTTCTCTGTATATAGTTACAAATCGGGCGTATTTGAATGCAAACTATTCTTTGATACATTGAAACTTTTTCACTTCTCTAAAAGATCATTCACTTTTCATAGAACATTTTATTTACTTATCAGCATTTATAGAAATTAGTAATTTTCTAAAAACGAGAATTATTAAACATTATGTTTAAAAATGTTATCAGAAAATGTAGTTAAATATTAATTTTCTTAAAAATTTCTTTAAAGTTAAAAGAAATATATTCGTGTAGGCGAAAAATATATTATATAATAGTTAATTTTTCAATTTATAAACATATCTTTTATACTTTTATAAAAAAGTAAGTTTTGGAAAATTTTTAAAATTCCTTATTTCAGTACTTTAGAGACTGAGTATAATAATAATAATAAATAAAATAAATAAAATAAATAAATATAATATAAAAAATAAATAAATATAATACTTAGTCACTATTACGCATTGTAGATTTTGTTTGAATTAAACAAATATTTTGTTTAAAACAAAAAAACATATACCTCACAAATTATTTGTTTGAAATTAAACAAATCTTTTATTTAAATCAAACATATATACCAAATAAATTATATATTTCAATCAGTAAGGTGGATATTCTTCATTTATTAAAATTAAATAAATCTTTTGTTAATTGAAATAAGAAATTTATTTCGTTCAATTATATGACTTTAAATAATTTTTTTTGTTTAATGTTTTGTTTACGTTTTTTGTGATTTTTTTTTTTGTAATATATGCTTAATGCATTAAAACAATATAATGTCTACGAAGTGAAAAATATGAAACAGAAGAGATTTTAAGAGATTTTAGATGTTAAGAAATTCCAAGGGGTTATCAGGAATTTTTAGAGATTTTTGCGAATTTTATCTTAGATTTCGTAGGGATTTTTAAGGATTTTTCGTAGGATTTTTAAGGGATTTGAAGAGGTTTCACGGAGTTTTAAGAAATCTTAACGAATTTTAAGGGATTTCGAAGGTTTTCATAAAATTTTCTTGCGCCATTAGTTTGTTTCTCTTCTTTTAACTTCCTTCAACTTCTTTCACCTACAATTTTAAGAGACTTTTAAGAATTCTAAGAGATTTTAGAGGATTCTAAATGTTTTGAAATTTTGAGGAATTTTAAAAGATTTTTAACGAATTTAAGCGATTTCTAAGGTTTGGAAGAGTTTTAAGGAGTTTTAAGGAATTTTAAATGTTGTCCTGGAATTTCAAGGAATTTTAAGATATTTTAAAAGATTTCTAAGAATCCCGTGTGGAAATATCCCAGTTTGACCCGGCCAGAAGAAGGTTTCTGGCCGGAATCCGACCGGGTCAAACCGGGATAATATTTTGTTAGTACCCCAGCCGGGATCGGAACGGGTTCCCCTCGGGATCCGTTCGGGCCAAACCGGGCCACACCTTATTTAGTCAGATTTAAAATTTTTTAATTGCCTGGCCTGTATCCGACTAGCTTCCGGTCAGAATCTGATCGGGACAAATCGACCAAAAATAATTTATCAATTATTTAGTATTATAACACAAAGATTCTGAAGATAGTAAATGTGAAAGCAATAAAAATTTTGAATTTTGGAATTTCAAAATATGCACAGAAATCGCAAATTAATTGAATATTTTTATTACATTAGATTTGAAATAATAATATAAACCTTTAATATAAAAAGATTCTCTCGTAAACAATAATTTTCTAAATTTAAATTTTTGCGAATTAAAACATTTTTTGAAACATAATTTTAAAAAATTGTAATTAAACAGTTTTTGTGATACAAATAACTAATTAATAATACAAATATTTAAATAAAGTTTCATGTAAACTTTTTTTTTTATAACAGATCAATTAAAAATTTGAAAATGAAACATTTTTAAATTCACTTGTCTATAAATTGTTTAAAACAAAACAAAATAAAAATATATTCTCCGCAATTATATCTGGCTTTTCAGCGATAAAGCTTGGCTGAGATTTTCTCGACGAAGCCGGATTGTGAGGGATTTTATGGAATTTTATGAGACTTCTAATATAAATTTTAAAATATTTCAAGAGATTTTTCTGATTGTTAAAATAATGTGTAGAATTGTTAAGGATTTCATGAAATTTTATGATAGCGATTTCTAATGATTTTAAGGAATTTTAAAGTTTAAGGAATTTCAAGAGGTTTCTAGGAATTTTTAAAGATTTTCATGAATTTTGACGTTGATTTCAAAAGATTTATAGTTTTGAAAATTTTTTTGGAATTTGAAAGGGTTTCAAGAAGTTTTTAGGAATTTTAACAGATTTTAACGAATTTTAAGGGATTTCTAAGACTTTTTGTGAAATTTTAGGGAACGAGCAATCAAACACACGCGCGATTATTTTGTTTTTCGTCTTACAACTTCAAGTCATTCAAAAGCCAATCAGGTTTGCAACAACAATGTATGCGAGACTTTCGAGACATTTCTTTTGTATTTGAGACATTTATCTTTTGTAAGATAGGATTAAAGTAATTTAGAAGTCATTATCAAATATATTTTTACACAAGAAAAATTTAATATGAGAAAGAGGCTAAAAACGCCTCGAAGTCAATGCTCAAAATATCAACACAAGACACTTATCTAACCTTTTCACGCTTATATGACATTTAGATACAGCCGAAAAAAAAACTCGCATTACGGCTTTTCTTTAGAGTGTTCTGAACTCTAGACTCTAAAAGATCAATCCTAAAATTTAAATTATGTGTCATTAGAGAGGCCTCGCGAAATAATAATACGTGAGAATTTTTTTTGGGGGGGAATTTTAAGACCCCGACTTCAGTAAATTATGCACTGTATGTTCGAGAGACGTGTGATGCGAAAATCTAGCGATCTTGAGCAAATTGTGTACCCAACGGTATTTCAATTTAGCGTTCCAAACGGGCGTTAGAATTCATGAAGCGTCTTTCTAAGGAACCAAGATTTGCGGTCTACTGGCCTCAGAAAATGTGGGAGTGCAAATTTAGAATGGAAGTAACGGGTAAAGACCCCTCGTAAAAAAATTTTTGATTTGTTATTCCTATCCGAAGGATATCAAATTACATGTAATTATAACAAACATTATATTTACATTCACAAATTCAATTAAAGTTTTTTTAATATTAAAAAATTAATTTTTTAATATTAAAAAAAAAAAATTTCCAGTTTGATGCAGAATTAAATCATTAAATGCGAAAATCTGAAACTGGAATAATTCAGTGAAATTGACTATGTATTTATTTAAAGAGATTTTCAGAACTTTAAGTAATTTAAGTAAGTATATAGGATCTTAACGAATCTTTAGAAATTTCAAAATATCTACAGTAATTTCAAAAGATTTTAAAAGATTTCAAGGAATTTCAGCAAAATTTTGGGAGATTTAGTAAAACTTCAAGGGATTTTAATAGAGTTAAAAACATTTTTTAAAAATAAAATTTAAAAAATATTTTTTTTTGCCGTGGGATTTCAATGAATTTTCACAGTTTATAAATTATTTGCAGTAATTTAAAAAAATTTTGAAAAAGTTGGGAGTTTAAAAAGATTTTTAACTGGTTTTAAGTAGATTTTGAACAAGGACTAACCAAAAATACCGAAAACATAAATTTACGAAAAATGAAAATACTGAATTATAATAATTTATGTAATTTTCGAATTGTACAATTGAAGAATTATAGAAGTAAAAAATTCTTAAATTTAAATAATTAATTATGTAATAAAGTAAATTAATTATTAAATATTTAAAGTAATTTATAGACAAATTATTTTAATGAGCTTGAAAAAAGTTTTAATTATTGAATAATTAACTTACCTAATTATTTAATTAATTACTTACTTAAATAAAAGTATATTTTCGGCAAATTTAAATTTCGGAAATTAAAAATTGGAAGAAACTTATTCATTCGTTATTTTTATAATTCGATATTTATTTTTTTGGTATTTTTTATTAGTTCTTAATATTTCTGTATAATTATAATCTCTTCGAAATTTTCTATCTGTAGAATCTTATTTTTCGGTATATTTTCCAGACGTTCTTCATAATTATTCATTTACATTTGAGATTTCAAGGTTTATGTACTTTAAATTCACTATTTAACATTTCCAAAATAATTTGAAGAAACTCAATTAGATAAGGAGAATATGTTTACATTAGTTTAAACAATGCGCTAGTCATAAAACAGATTTATACGATAGATTAAAATTATACTAACGTTGAATAATTTAATTTTGTTGACAAAGTTACTCAAAGGTAAGTAATAATAGGTTATAAAAATTATGATTATTTGAAATTAAGTTACGTAAAGTGTAACCTAAAAAATTGTACGCGCGTTTTATAGGACCATTCCATACAAAATTTACAATCAAAAATTTTTTTCGCGCGAAATATTTTTTTTTGTGTTTTTTGGTCGAAAATATTGTACACGTATTTTTTTATTTCGATATGATATTTAAAATTTACGAGTTGTGAATTTTCAAACTTTTAACGCTCGAAAACTTTACCTGTAAATATTTGCGAATACGAAAAAAAGTATTCTATTAAAAAAATAAGTGGCTGCAGTAAAATTTAGGATTTTCTCTCGGCTTTTCAATAAACATTACAAGAAATTCATTCGATCAATTGTTTATAAAAATATGGCCTATTTTTATAAACAAATCATTTTTTTAAACTTTGGGACTAATTTTTTTTCTTTTTTTTTTATTGAAAAACGTACTTTAGACACTTTAGTCACTACTCCCAAAATTTGGGAATGGACCGTTGAAAATTTTGTCTGTAATAAATTTTTGAACTTTAACTCTCGCGCTCAGACCACGCGCGATCGTACTCGATGTTCGTATTGCCCGGATTCGACCGGCCGGATCAGGCGTACCGTCTGTATTGTGCATTGAAGCGAGTACGATCGCACGTGGTCTGAGCGCGAGAGCTAAAGTTCAAAAATTTATTACAGACACAATTTTCAACGACCCATTCCCAAATTTTGGGAGTAGTGACTAAAGTGTCTGAAGTACGTTTTTCAATAAAAAAAAAAAAGAAAAACAATTAGTCCTAAAGTTTAAAAAAATGATTTGTTTATAAAAATAGGCCATATTTTTATAAAAAATTGGTCGAATGAATTTCTTGTAATGCTTATTGATAAGCCATTTTTCGAGCGTTAAAAGTTTGAAAATTCACAACTCGGAAATTTTAAATATCATATCGAAATAAAAAAATACGTGTACAATATTTTCGACCAAAAAACACAAAAAAAAATATTTCGCGCGAAAAAAAAAATTTTTTTCCGTGCACATAATGTCATTTTTTGTTCATTGTCATTACTCTGTTGTTATAGATAGTAGTAAAACATGCAATAATTGATAAACATAAAAAGATACGGTAAAATCTCTTATCACGTAATCTCCGATAAAATACTGATAAAAAAACTAATGCCTCAAGTACCTTTCATTGCCATAGTCTCACTGAAAAGTGAAAACTTGAGTGTTATAGGTACTGTAATTTTTTCGATAAACTACATTAAACTCTAAAATTTCACTAAAATTTTACGTATTTAAAAAATATAAAATATAAATCGACTGCTAAATTCAATAATTTTTTAATTATTTTATTATTATTATAAAAAATATGGATTAAAAAAAATGTTAAATCTATTTTTCCAAAAGAAAAATAGAGAAATTTTTTTCACTTTTATCATTTTGACAATGATTTGCGTATTTACTTTTCTCTGCGCTTTCGATTTTAATTAAAAAACACACCACTTTGAATAACAAAGTGATTTGGCACAGTTTTTGTTGCATAACATTTTAAACAATTTAAATTTTACTCTAATATAAAAATTGAACTGCAAATATGTATCGCAAATCACAACCAGAAACATATTTCTTTAATGCTAAGAAGCTTTGGGATTTTTTTTAAATAATACAATCTCAAGTTGAAAATGTTCTAGAGAGAATAATTTTAAATTTAAATACATATTCTAGATTGATTAATGTGAAATTTCAAACTGTTGGAGATTGAGCAAAAAAACAAATAAATTAATTTTAAAGCTTCTTAAAATTATTTAATGAAAAATTAACCAAATTGAACAAATTTTTGGTTTTTACTGTTTAGCATTGGAATATTTTGAAATCTCTTGAATTGCTGCAGATATTTTTAAGATTCTGTAAAATCTAAGTAAAACTTAGAAAAGTATTAAAGTCGTTCCAAATTACTTGAAAAATACTTGAAATCTCTGGAAATTATTTGAAAATTTTCAAATATTGTGAATTGTATTGAATTCAGCTTGAAATCATTACAATTATTTTTAATTCTAGTGATATTGTTTAGTTTTTTAAAATCTCCTAAAATCAAGAGATTTTAATAATTTTAAGGGATTTTCTGATTTTTAAAATATTTTATAAAATTTTAAGGATTTCATTGAATTTAATGAGATTTTGAATAATTTTAATTGATTTTAAATGTTAAGAAATTCCAAGACATTTTCAGGAATCCCCTAAAATTTGTTGAAATTCATTGAAATGTTTTAAAATAAATTTCCAATTACAATTTGTCAGTGAGAATCTTTCGAGAAAGAAAAATTCGTCTGGATTTTAAAGCATATTTTTAAGGATTTGAAAAGTATTAAAAAGATTTAAAAGGTTTTAACCAAATTTTCTAGTAATTTAAATATTTTTAAAAAGTTAAAAAAATGGATTAAATAATTTGAGAAAAAATTTAATTAAAAAAATTCGAAATCAGTTTAAAAATATCTTTTAAAAATCTCTTAAAATATTAGGAAATCTTTTAAAAATCATAAAAATCTCTTGAAATGCCTTAAAATTTAAAATGTAAATAAAAATCTCTTAGCATGTCCTGACATTTTTCAAAATCTTTAAATGTCTTTTTACACCTTGAAATTCCTTAAAATAATTATAAATCTCTTAAAATCCTTAAATAACTTTTGAAATCTTATGAAATCTCTTAAAATTCCGGGCAACGCCGAGTAAATTTCTTTTAGTAATGAAATACAAATTTTCCGTTTTGGAAACTTTAAAAACTTTTTTTTGATAATTTTATTCCAATAAATGTGAAAAAAAAAATTGTCAGATTAGATGTTGTCTTAAACTTCAACCCAATTGAACTTAGCTTGTATTTGATTTTTTTTTTTTTATGTTTTTCACAATCTGAAAGTTTTTTATTATCGACAACCTGAAAAAAAAATGGTTTAAAACCGGAAAATTGTTTTAGAGGTATGTATACATAAAATAGCAGAAACCCGCGTCCCAAGACCGCTGCAACTTTACAAACCTGAAATCCTCCATTTTTGCCGACAATTTTGCGTAAAAAAATGCAACGTACCGGCGTTCATCAATTATTAGATGAGAAGTGACAAGTACGAAGGTCTCGAAAGCGGTTTTGGTTATTTACTAGTGCTCCTCCTCACACTCATGAGTCATTTTCAACACTGCTGTTTGCCACGCGTGGACGTCTTTCGCACAAGGTCGATCAAGCTCTTAATTCGTGATGCAATCGAATTCTGTACATCGATTTCAAAAATGCCATTATAAATTAATCTACCCGCTGCGCTGTTTCGGTCTGCACTTTCTAATCTCCTCCAATAAACGTACGACACTCTCCAACTTTCCAAATTTCCAACAGATCACTATTTTTCACTAAAAAGAAAAAAAAAATCCAAAAATATCCCACTTTTCTTGCAGCAGTTTCACGTTTCAATTAAAAAAAAAAAAAAACACTTCCGTATTTTCGGTAACGGGGAAATTCGTCCGAAATCAATGTCATCTCCTTATACTCGAGAAATATCCAAAGTTCACTGAGTCATTTCTGCCAATTTCACACTTCCATCCTGTCAATTATTATCCAGTGCTACTTACTCTTCCCTCGAACGAGGATGAACTCTCGATCCGCAAAATATTCACTGCATCCGCTCTAATCACCATGCCAGTTAAAAGCGCGCCAATTTAAAAACAAAAGACGAAAAAAAAAACTCTTCAGAGATGCTTCCCCGACTAAAATACAAGCCGAACTGGCTAATCCGAACCCTCCAAACTTCAAAAACCGTTCCCACTTTTTGACCCCTTCTCTCAATTGGCAAAATTGCAACAAGAAAACCGTTGTAATCCACTAATTGCGATTTCTCCTCAAGGACTGATTGCACGACACGTGTCGTGTCGACCGCAGAAATCGAAAGTCGAAATTTAAAAGCTGAAAAAGGCGGATGAATCGTTCCGAGGAAGAATGCGTATATGGGTCATCGGTTTCGATGCAAATGCGGTTGGTGGAAATAGTAGGAGTTCGCGGGGTGGTGGGGGACAGGCAAGAGGGCCAGATAGGAGGAGGACACAGTTCTCTTTTGCCGGTGTGGAGGGGGAGGAAGAGAAATAGGGGTGGGGGGAGGTTAGATTGCCTAAGGCTACGATTGCCGAATCTCGGTACGCAGGCTGTGTAACTGTGTTAAGCTATATGTCCCTCAACTCTCCTAACTTCACTCTCTCACGCTCTTACTTCACCGCCATCCCCCCCCCCCCTCCCTCCACCTCTCTAATGCTCTTTAGATCACCCATCCCTGCCACTTTTCTAATATAACACGTGCCAGGGCCGACGAACGCACGTCAGAGACCAGAGACCGAAAATCAGCAGAACAAGGTCTTCTTTGTTCTCCACTCCACTCCACTCCACTCCTTTCTTATTAAGACTTGACTTAGGACGCAGATGCAGTATAAGGTTCCTCATGGGATTAATTTTACTTGATTGGGAGGAAAAGTGCGTATTGAAAAAATAGTGGGGTAATGATTACGGAATTCCGTTGCATGGAATTTAAGGTTTGAATTCAGTGTACATTGACTGCATGCTTGGATTCTAATGAAATAAAGTATTCAATTTGAGACAAATCTCGGATCTCTCTCTTTCATATTTTCAAGAGATATCCACGTTTTGGGATAAACTGAAGCTGAACCCGAAAAACAGGTTTTCGCGATTGTCTCTGTTATAGTCTCTAACAAAACTATTAACTTTCGGTATTTGTTCTGTGGGTTCCTTTTGCATCTGAATGAAAAATCCTGCAGGGATTTTTAGGGCATTAATTAAGGCCATGTGATACTTTTGAGACGGGGTAAATCAGGTCCAGATTACCCAATTATTTTTCCACAAAAATAAATATTTAAAAAAAAATGAATTCGGATGTGTTATAAAATATATTAAGGGAGGTTTC
>CAJFCP010025589.1:33907-47890 GCA_904066005.1 Synergus itoensis
TTCGGCGATACACAGGCGCAGAGGAGCAACACGAGTAAGTTTGGCAAAACAAGGGAAGGGGTAAGGGTGGGATGATGAAGGGAGTGAGGAGTGTTGGCTGTGGCCGCGCTCTGACGGTAAAGGGAGGTGAGAGGGTGTGTGTGGGGGGTTAGCAGGGGGAGAGGGGAGGCTCAAGGTCGCCGTGGGGCCGCACGCGCGCCTTCACTCTTATACACTCTTTTTTTTCCTATCTCACACACAGTTGCGTACTACGTATTGCACTCGTAACACATATATACCCCTATAAGTACTAGCGCTGCCATAATATCGTACAAACATTATGTCGTAACACTCACTCACAGACAATCGTTGCACGTATTCAGTGCAGTATTTGCGCGCTAGAGGAACAATTTTTATCTTTCTCTCGACAATAAATTTGGACCTTCACAACGGCGCCAGGAAGCGCGTGTGTGGGTGTCCACTTCCACGGAAAAGATTCGTACAATCGATGCTGCAATACGACATGTCCGGGAGGGGGGAAGGGGAGGGGGGGAGAGAAGTTTACTTAACTCGGAGCTCCTTTTAAGTGTTTGAATTATAAACGCAATTACTGGCTTAATTATAATTGGTATACAATTATCTGAAAATAAAATTAAATTTAGTCATTCTGCCGTACAACTTAAAAAGACACTTATGTCTGTTCAGCTTCGAACATGAAAAACGAAAACTAATTTGTATTGAAAAAGTATCATTTACAGACTTACAACTTTCTTGACTTGTAAATAGACAAGAATATCAAATATTTTACAGAGGAAGAAAAGCTTAACCACGGTACACTCGACATACGATTTTTCTGAGTTGTATTGCCATACCTGGTGTTAGAGGAATAGAGGTAAAATATTACTTTTTAGTGACTTGCAGTTTTATCATGCAAACAATTACAAGTTTTACTTTTTATTAAATAAAATTTATTTCTTTTTCAGAATTCTTGTTTGCGTAGATAGATGCTGTTTTCTTTTGGAATCAATTGATATGAAAATATAATTTTCGTCAAAAATGCAACATAAGTGTTTTTTTAACTTGTACGGCACAATTGTCTTCCTCGATTCGCAAGGGTTTTTTTTTTTTTCAATAGAAATCAACTGTGACAAAATCTAACTATGTTAAGGGCAGGGTTGTGCATGTAATATACCTTAGGTAAATTACATGAGGTTTTTACGTAATTTACGTATGTATATTACATCCTGAGTTTTTTGCAAAACGTAATATACGTTTTCAAAATGGCGCCATAGCATATGATTGGTTGATATTAGCGCGCAATATTCAAAAAGTGAGATTATGTTTGTTTTTTCCGTTTTTTCTTATTTCCGCCATCTTTTTTTACATTTATGACGTTTTTTACGTATATTACATTTTTTACGTATAATACGTCAAAAACCTCGAGTTATGCGTAACTGACCAACACTGGTTAAGGATTTTGATTCAAGTTGCAAAGTCGAAATTCAATATCTTCATTTTACTCAACGAATCAGAGCTCTCAGATCGAGCTAGAAATTTACCCCCTTCAAATCTTTATAGAATCCCCTCCAATTCTTTATAGAAAAAAAAACAATTTGAAAAATATAATTTGGTAAACTTTTGAAATTATTACTCTTTTTAAGTATTTTCTTGAATTATATAAGAGTATTTTCCCACAGTATTTTTAATAAATTACTTTTTTTTTAATAAAATACTAGATGTGGAGGGGGTAAATTTCTAGCACGATCTGATTGAAAGCATTGCAACTAATATTAGAATTGGAGGTATTTTTGCTCTATAGGTGCAATCTTTTTGTAAATATTGTTTAGTTTTAAAACGTTTCGCGTAAAATGAAGAGTTCGAAAACTAATTTGAAAGTTCAGTCTCCTCATTTTGTGCGAAAATTATTATACCTAAACATTTTATCGCTCTGTGCAAATAATTATACTTGAGATATGAGTACCATTACAGAGCGAAGAAATATCTTCTTATAATATTTTTTCAGTACATCAACAAGATATAAGATAATGTTGAGCTTTACAATTAGAAGTTTTGACTAAAATAGTTTAAAATATCCAATAATTTATAAAAAAAAAAAAAAAAAAATTTTTTCAATTTCGAAATGCTTTTATCGTAAAAATAGAGTGAAAAGTAACTAATGGAGTACGCAAAATCGAGAGATGTGTGAAGCATACTTTTTTTTCTCTTCGCTTATTTATTTCTCGAGCTGTTTTTGGACTCGTGAATATAGTGATAGCGATAACGAAACTGCAACGCGAAATTTGAAGGACGCCACGCGAAGTGAGGCCCGGCGAGAAATGATGCGACGCCCCCTCCATGGTGGTGATGCAATAACACATTGTGTAATATTTATTTGATGCAGCAGCAGGAAAAGAACCACGAAAAAAGCAACAAGCTCGTGTGAAAAAGCAAGAATATACTGCAAAATAAATTGTAGCATGCTAATAGTGATCAAATGATATTTATATAGTTCATTACTATTTAGTCTATATAAATAATTCAAACTTTGTAACATTTTTATAATTTATAATGATTTTGTTATAAATTATGATATCATAAAATATGGATAATGCCAATGATTCTTTAAATTTTAAAAAGAAATCAAGTAATTTTCGAGAGATTTCAAATAATTACACTGAGATTTTAATGTGATAGTGATTGCTAGAAATTTCAAGCGATTTTTCTGTGATTTTAGGCGATTTTATGTGATTTCAGATTTCTGGTGATTTTATGTAATTTAGACTGATTTTGAATAAATTTAAAGTAATTGGAGTCTTGTCAGGTGATATTCAGAGATTTAAGGCGATTTTCTTGTGTTTTTAGGTGACTTTGGGTGATTTCTGATTTCAGATGATTTCTGAATAATTTCGTGTGATTTAGACTGATTTTTATCGATTTTTAAACACTTGAGTAATTTTAGACAATTATAAAAGATTTAAGGTAATGATTTTCGTCAGATTTCCAAATATGTAAGTAAATTCGTGTTATTTGAACATAATTTTACATAATTTTATAAAAAGTTTGGAGTGATTAAAGTAATTTCAGGTAATTGCAGTCATTGCAATTGATTGTCTTAAGATTGACATCTGTCAATTTGTCTTCTTATGAAAAGTAGGATGATTCCTGAATGATTTTATATGATTTCAACTTTCACAATATTATTTTAAGGTGACTGGATTAGTACTGAAATTTATTTAAATCGAACCAGATCTGAATTTAAAGTGATTACAACACCGAAAAAAACTCTATGTATGTGACAACCATAGAAATAGTAAAATATGGTATAACTAATAATTTGCGGTTGTTACAACTACGATTGTGAAAATTAATATTTGGTCATTAATTAATTAATCAAAAAACAATTTTTTTAATATTAAATAGTATATTTAATTTTTTTCATTCTTTTCTATTTTCTTTTTTTTCCCTATTCCTTTCTATTCTTTTCTATTCTTTTATGCTCGTCCATTCTTCAAGGTGGTCACAAGATTCAATTTTTTCATTTCCCTAACTTTTCCCTGACTTTCAGACAAATTTCCTTGACAAAAAAGTATTAAAAATGCGAACAAATTTTCAGTAAAAATACTATTAAATTTTTTTTTTAATTTTGTATAATATCACTTTAAATCTTTCGAAACTTAAAATCACTTCACAACACTAGAAATTCGTAAAAATCTCTCAAATTTACGACAACCTTGAAAATCTCTTCAAGTTTATTAAAATTTCTTGAAATTCCTAGAAACATCTTAAGATTCGACGAAATTCCTTCAAATTTGTTAATATTTCATGAAAACCCTTAAATTTTCATTAATTGTTTTAAAACTCCTCATAATTATTTCAAATCCTTTAATTTCCTCAAAAAACTTCAAAATATTTTAACATTAAAATTCAATAAGGAACTTTGAAATTCCCTAAAATACATTAAAACCTCTAAATAAAAATTCTTGTAAACAAAAACCTCACAAAATCCTTTAAAAATAAAAAATAATTTTTGAAATTTTTTCTTAATTCCATGAGAAATATTTAAATTCATTAAAATAATTTTAAAAATATAAAAATTCCTTTAAATTTTTACAAGCTTCTTAAAATTTTTTAAATCCTTTAAAATTCCACGAGAATATTTATAATCCCTTAAAATTAAATTAAACTCTTCCATGTTTCTTAAAATTCTTTATAATTCCATGAAAATTTTCAAATCCTTTAAAATACGTACAAATTCGAGGGATTGAAAACTCGTGAAATCAGGTGTGCACTTGCATTGAAATCTTCTGAATTCTCCTGAAATATCTGAAACCTCCTGAAATATCAGAAGTCATTTGAAGTCACTTGAAGTCACTTGAATTCACGTTAATTCATTTGAATTTTTTTGAAATCTCCTGAAGTCCGTGAAACCTTCTGAAGTCAGTTAAAATCACTTGAAGTCACCTGAAGATACGTGAATTAACTTGAAGTCACGTGAATTCATTTGAATTTTCTTGAAATCTTCTGAAGTCACTGAAATCTTTTGAAGTCGTTTGAATTCATATGAAGTCACATGAATTGACTTGAAGTCACGTGAATTCATTTGAATTTTCTTGAAATCTCTTGAAGTTATTGAAATCTTCTGATGACATTGAAATATCCTGAAATATCTTGAAGTCAGAAGTAAGTGTACGTCTGCTTGGTCGAGTTGACAATCACTTTTAAAAATCTCTTAAAAAAATTTAAATTTCTTAAAATTCTTACAAGCTTTTTAAACTTCCTTAAAATTCTTTAAATTCCTAGAATCCTCTTAAAATCTTTTAAAATTATTGAAAATCTCTTGAAATCATTAGAAACCCAAAAAATTTCAAAGAAAGCCTGAAAATTCTTTATAATCCTTCGAAATCCTTGGAAAGATTCTAAAATCTGTTAAATAAACTATAAAATCTATATATAATATCTATATATACTGGTTCTAGATGATTTCCGAGTGATTACAAGTTATTTTTCAGTGTTTGCAGGTGAATGTGTGATTTTAACTAATTTCTCGTGATTGCAATGTGACTGCAGTGATTTTCTAGATATTGTAACTGAATTTGGAGTGATTTGATGATTGTATAGTGATTGTAATAAGATTGGTATATCAACTCTCTCTAGATTAATGTATCCCTCGCTCAAGATCCAAACCAAGATATTCATTATTAATTAAGCAAAAAAGCTCTGAAAAGCATTGTAAAAACTTTAAAGCCTTTCCCACCACCGATTATTTGACTGATGAATGCGAAAGGGAACGGCAACCTGGGGGTGAAGTGGTGAGAGGAGAAAGAAAAAAAGAGTAAGGAAAGAAGGTGGAAGGAAGGGAGGAAAATGTTGGAGGTAGGAGAAAGAACGTGAAGGTTTCTAACAGAAACCAAGGGTGGATGATAACGTCGACATTGAAACTGAATTCGGTGAAGGGACAGGCAGGCCGGCCGGGCCGGGGCCGGGATGGAGTCAATACTGCAACGCGCCCACCATCCTAACCCATCATTCCCTCTTTCTCTCATTCTCTCTGTCCTCTCTGCAAAACCCCTGCACAAACCTCTTGCCTTCATTTCAAGTGAGACGAGTCCTGCGCGAATCCCGGATTTAGAATTGAAAGAGGGTGGGGAGAGAGAGGGAGGAGGAGGAGGAGGAGGAGGAGGAGGAGCATTGCGAAAACGCAATGAAATCCCACCAAAGGGTTGGCGTCGTCAAGTTTCGATAAAAACGTCCGTTCAAATGAGAAACCATTGATTTTCCATAAAAAAAGTATTTCTGAAAACATTTCTTCTAATATTGTACATTTAAAATTTTATTTTCAATAAATTGAAATTCGAATCCTGCAAACGTTTCGGATAGAAAAATTTCTATCCGTCAGAATCCTTGAAATTTGAGGAATCCTATCCAAATGAACCCGTATAAATTCCTAGAGAAAGCTTCAGATTGAAATTAATTCCTAATCAATCCGAATCATTCCGGAATTTGTATCTGAACCAAAAAGTTTCATTCCGATCTAATCCGAAGGAAGTTTTCCATCCGAATTAATCCGAAACCCATTCAAAAGCAATTCGAACCTTCAATCTGAATGAATCCGAATGAATCCACCAATCCAAATTAATCAGAATTAATCCGAACTTTCAATCCGATCTAATCCGGTCAATCCGAATTTTTCGGAATCATTCGTATTGATTCGGATAGAATGGATTAATTCGGATTGAAAGCTCTGATTTACCAGATTCATTCGGATTGAAAATTCGGATTCCTTCGGATTGACGGGATTTATTTACAAATTCCGGAATGATTCGGAATGAATTTCAATCCGAAGCTTTCACTAGGGAATCAAAAATAAAAACCAAAATTCCTATCCTAATCAATCCGGTCTAATCCGAAGTCAAGACAAATATAACTATCAAATTTTCGTTACACTTATTAGTCAAGTACAAAGTGTAATTTTGTATTTTACAAAAATTAAAAGTATTTTTTCAAGCTGGAAATATATTTTGAAAAATAAAAGAAACAGCGCCTTTTTTATACTTATCTTAAAAATGTTGTACACTTAAGAACTCATAATAATAAGTTAATAAGAATTTTAAAAAAATTAAAAGTTGAAGTAGTTAATTGTGAGACTTTAAATGTGTTCTTTAGTATCAAACCGTGACAATCTAGAATTAAAAGAGAAAATTCCCATCCAAAATAATCCAAATCAATCTAAGTCAAATAAAAAATTCCTATTCGAATCAATCTGATGTAAAAAAGAAAATTCTCATTTGATTTGATTTGAAAAGAAATATTAGATTAAGTGTTTTTGATTTTAAATTTATTAAAATTATAAGTCATTTTTTATTAACTAGGAAACCAACAAGCGCGCTAAGCGCGCGATTATGTTGTTTTCCGTCTTACAACTTCAGGTCATTCAAAAGCCAATCAAATTTGCAACAACAATGTATCTATGACAGATTTTCGAGATATTTTGTGACACCACTCTTTTAGCGAGAAATTTCAAAAGATTTCTAAGAATTTTAAGGGATTTTGAGGATTTTCAAGTAATTTTTACTAAATTCATAAGAATTTTAGAATTTCTTAAAGTTTTCGTAGAATTTTAAGGAATTTCAGGATATTTTACGGAATTTTAAAGGAATTCATTGAATTTTAAGAGATTTATAATGGATTTTAAATATGGATTGCATGGAATTTGATGAGATTTCTAATAACACTGGTCAACAAAATATGACCTATGTGGGGTTGGGATCAGACATATCATTTCCATGGTAGTTTTCTGTGCTGAATCCAAATCTGACTTCCGTTTTTCTCCATCATGTCAAGTTTTTGAGATTTTTTGAGTTAAAAATTTTTACAAAAAATCACAAATCGTGTGATAAAAGGGTGAAAAAATTTTTTTCACACACAACGAGACATGCTTTCGATGCGTTTTTTAACGCCGAATCCACTGGTTTTTTCGTTTTTTCGATATCTCATATATTTTTTGAAATAATTAAAAAAAAACAAAAAAAAAACCCGAAAAAAAATGGTTTTACGAAAATCCTTATATTTAAGTGAATAAATTTTATTTTTTAGTCACTCTGGTTTCATTCTCTTCGTTTTTTGATGCAGAAAAAATTGCAAGAAAGGTTACAGTTCCAGCTGTAACGGTTCGAAAGATACAAGGCAGAGAACTTGTCTCTTTCTAAAGAGTTGCCAATTTGACGGTCTACAAGTTCTCGAGGCGAATCATTGTACTTTTTCTAATATCTCATTGCATTAATGTCTTTAATATTTGCTATATTCACAATATTCACAGAGCTTCGTTTGGAAGAAAAGTGTTCAAGGCACATGCGTGTCTCTCCTCCACTTCTCTCCCCTCCATTATCTTACTACTTTTGTTCATATCGCGCTATTCGTGCTCCGCGCTATCTGATCTTCATTTGATGATAGCCCTCTGTGGTGTCACAGCGTATTCTACCATTGTACCTGCTATAGAACTTGAAATATTTCTATTTAATTCCTATTTATTTTTGCTAAGCTTTTATTCAAAGCTCAGTTTGCAACGATTGCAAAATGCAGAACAGCTGCAAAAATCATCCCGATAGCTTTTGCTACGTTTGCGGTATTTTCATCCCACCAAAAATGAAACAAAACATTTCTCCTACAATGCGAGAAGGCTACGAAATATATTTTCAGATTAAGCCCGATAATGGAGAAAAAAGTTGGATACCCAACAGCTGTTGTAAAACTTGTGCAAATAAATTATGGTCAGTACAACGAGGAGACTTTGATCGACTTTTTAAATACACTTTTCCTACTTTTTGGAGAGAACCTCAGAACCATATCGATGATTGTTATTTTTGTTTAACAGAAGTAAAAGGCTACTCATCACAATGCAAGAACAGCACTATTTACCCTAATGTTCCTTCCGTGACAAAAGCTGCTTATGACCATAACGATGCTTTACCAGGCAATTCTGTAAACCAAAATGCAGAAGAAATCAATGCTGATGAAAATCAAATCGTAAAATGTAAATCGACCGGCAACTTGCCAGAATTATTCGACCAGAAAGAATTAAATGATTTGATAAGGGACCTAAATTTATCGAAAAATCTAGCCGAAATCTTAGGCTCTAGGCTCAAAGAAAAAAATTTATTAAAAAAAGATGTAAAAATTACTTACCGAAATCGAGATAAAGATTTAAACATATTTTTTTCCAGTCAAGATACTCTCATCTATTGTACCGATGTAGATGGTCTTATTAAGAGCCTTGGTCATGAACACCAGCCAGAGAATTGGCGTTTATTCATTGATGCAAATAAACATAGTTTGAAAGTTGTTCTCTTGCATAATGGAAATGAATATCCATCAATACCCATTGCTCATGCCACCAATATGAAAGAGTGCTATGCTGTTATGCAATTATTACTTGAAAAAATAAGTTACAATTCATATCAATGGTCTATCTGTGGTGATTTTAAAGTAATAGGTATTCTTCTCGGATTGCAATCTGGCTACACAAAATTTTGTTGCTTTCTATGCACCTGGGACAGCAGAGGACGAGACCAACATTATAATGTTAAAGTTTGGCCAGCCAGAAAGACGTTAGAACCAGGAAAAATGAACGTTGCTCAAAAACCATTGGTTGATCGTCAAAAAATATTACTACCACCATTACATTTAAAGCTCGGCATCGTAAAAAACTTTATCAAAGCAATCGATAAAAATGGAGAAGGTCATCGTTTCTTGAAAAGAAAATTCCCTAAGCTTAGTGAAGCTAAAATCAAGGAAGGAGTTTTTCAGGGACCCCAAATCCGACAACTAATGTTGGATTGTGATTTTGAAACAACCTTGACTGACCTTGAGAGAAAAACTTGGTTGTCAGTAAAAGCTGTCATAAACAATTTCTTGGGGAACACAAAATCTAGAAACTACAAACACCTGATAAACACTATGCTGCAGAACTTTA
The DNA here is from genome assembly GCA_904066005.1 of Synergus itoensis. Lineage (NCBI taxonomy): Eukaryota > Metazoa > Arthropoda > Insecta > Hymenoptera > Cynipidae > Synergus > Synergus itoensis. The sequence continues at coordinate 43,356 of CAJFCP010025589.1, forward strand.
AGGAATTGAAAGTGAACATGTCACTAAAGATTCACATTCTTCACTCGCACTTGGACTTCTTCCCAGAGAATTTAGGGGCAGTCAGTGATGAACACGGGGAACGGTTTCATCAAGACATCGCTGAAATCGAAAAGAGATACCAAGGTAAGTGGAGTGTGAACGCTTTAGCAGACTACTGCTGGAGGCTCATGACTGATGAACCAAATGCTCATCACCGTCGAGCATGCAAAAGAAAAAGCTTCTAGGGAGTAGTAGCAGCTTATAAATATATTTTTTAAATTATTTAATTATTATTATTATTGTTATTGCAAATATTAAAGATATTAATGCAATGAGGTATTAGAAAAAGTACAATGATTCGCCTCGAGAACTTGTAGACCGTCAAATTGGCAACTCTTTAGAAAGAGACAAGTTCTCTGCTTGTATCTTTCGAACCGTTACAGCTGGAACTGTAACCTTTTTTTGCAATTTTTTCTGCATCAAAAAACGAAGAGAATGACACCAGAATGACTAAAAAATAAAATTTATTCACTTAAATATAAGGATTTTCGTAAAACCATTTTTTTTCGGGTTTTTTTTTTTGTTTTTTTTAATTATTTCAAAAACTATATGAGATATCGAAAAAACGAAAAAACCAGTGGATTCGGCGTTAAAAAACGCATCGAAAGCATGTCTCGCTTTGTGTGAAAAAAATTTTTTCACCCTTTTATCACACGATTTGTGATTTTTTGAAAAAATTTTTAACTCAAAAAATCTCAAAAACTTGACATGATGGAGAAAAACGGAAGTCAGATTTGGATTCAGCACAGAAAACTACCATGGAAATGATATGTCTGATCCCAACCCCACATAGGTCATATTTTGTTGACCAGTGTAATTTTGATGAATTTTAAAGGATATAAAGGAAATATTATCGTAGAATTTTAAGGATTGACCTATATGATTAATGTATTTCATTGAGAAATAAGAAAGTTATGGTTAATTGTATTTTTAAAAAATTAATTTTTCAACTATAATTTCTCAAATAATAAAAGTTTAAAGCTGATGTAAGGAAAATAAACTTTTTTTGTGTTGACACGAATCAGGTGACCCAATATTAATACATATTAATACATATTAATACATAATAATAATATTAATAATACATAATATTATTAATACATAATAATACATATTAATACATTCCTCTATGAGGAAGCAAATCATATTTGCTTCCATGAAGCAAAGTGCTCATTGAATGAGCACAAAAGTTGATACAACTTCACAGCTAGTTTAAAGATTATTTTGTTTTCCTTGTTACTATCCCAAGTGAAAATTACACGGTAGAGTCGATACTTACAACTGGCGTGGTACCACGCCAGTTGTAATGTGCCAATATTGGCAGTCCAGTATCGATCTAGTACTGGCTTTGTACAGTAATCAAAAAAATCCCAACACTGGATCTGCGGACTCATGCCAACTTCAAACCCAGCATTGGCATGAAACTGGCATGGTATTGACTTTGTGAAACGCTAAGCCTTTGTTTCACAATATTGCGCCGGATTTCGCCGATGTTTATTAAGTATTTATATTCAATAAATATCATTAATTAATTAATTTTAATTTTTAATAAAATAATTATTTATATTCATGATATATTAATAATATATCAATGTGAAAGCATGTTTATCCGTCCTTTTACTTTGTACATGGAAAAAAATTTCAATAAACTTTCCGATCTAAAAATTTTCCAAATTTACAATTCTCAAAATTATAAAATTTAAAAAATTATAAAGATTATGAAATTTAAAATTTAATAAAAATATAAAACTATCAAAAAAAGATGAAAATCACAAAATTTAAAACCCCGGAAATAATAAAATTTTTTTTCATTATCGATATTATATATTACAGAAAAACACCGAATATATTTTTTCGTGTGTTTTGAAATTTTTAAAATTTTATCATTTTCTATACTTTAAATTTCGCAGAATTCATAAATTTGTGAATCAAATATTTCTATAGATTTATAAGTTTAAGAATACTGAATTTTTGAAAATTTAATCAAGTTTATAATTGAATAAAAATGTAATAATTTCTTAAAAAATCATTCATTGATTAGAAAAGAAGAAATATTTAATCAGTAAATTTTTCAAATCTTTAAAGCCGAAAATTTTCGATGGAACGAGTCACAAACATTTATCACACGGCCCTACAGATGCAGCTTATATTTTAGATTTTTTTTTTTTCATATTTCATATTTCATGTTAAGTTAGCCGCGATGCTTTAGGCGTTAAGAATTTAATGCGAAGCTTGGGTTCGAATCCCGCGGCGAATAAAAATTTTAATAAAATGCGATTTTAAAAATAGCGTAGTGATTGTTTGAATAATAGTGAATAAATGGTGTTCTTAAATATGTCAGCAAATATAGATAGAGTATTATAATTATATAATAATAATGCAAAAGATTATTTTTTCATCGAATCCTGAGGCACCATTGGCGCAGTACTGTACCGGTTGTTAATTTCCACTTGGGCAGTACTGCACCAGTACTTAAATCCAGTACCGAACTAAACCTGGCTATCAGTACTGAACAGCGTTATCATCCCAACACTCAGCCAGATCTGCGTCAGTATTGGGCTTCCAGTACCACGCCAATGTTGTCTAACTCTGGCCAGTACTGGCACCGTACTACGCCAATTGTAAATTTCCACTTGGGATATTTCAAGTCATTAAAAAGCCAATCAAGTTTGCAATAACAATGTATGCGAAATTTTCGAGACATTTTGTTACATGCTGTTTTAGAAAGGATATTTATATTTTAGACGTTATGACAGATTTTAATTGAGTGTTATACTTAGATTATACAATATTCCAAGAAAAATAGAAGAAACGTATTTCAATTTACAATTTATATTTGTTCAGTCTCTTATTTAAAATCAATAATTTCATATGTTTGTCCAGCTTCTTATACAGATTATTATTTGGTAGTGAAAAAATTTGTATGCACTTTCTCGTAGAAAGCCTTCTCGTATTTAATTTTATCATCACTTAAGCTCTAAATTTTTTTTATTTAAAAAGTACTAAATTAAAAAAAAAATGAAGTAATCTTTCAATGAAATGAAGTTGATATGAATTCGAGATGCGAATTAAAAGAAATGTAAGAAGAGATTGCAAATTATTTTAAGAATTTTAAATAAATTTTAACGGATTTCAGAAGAATTCGAGAATTTAAAAAAAATTCAAAAGTTTGCAAGATATTTCTAAAATTGATTTCAAACTGAATTCAAAATAATACAAAAGGATTCGAAAGAATTGACAATATCTAAAGAAATTATTCTTTCTAAAACATTTTTAGTTGGAAAAATTAAACTATTTTATTTTTAATTTCAATACTACGCAGGGTAAACTGGAAATTTCTTCTTGCAAATGTTTTAAGTTGAATAATTTAAAGCTTTTAAAGTATATTTATATATAATTATTTATTTAATTTAAGTACTTAGAATTATAAAATATTTGACAATATTTTATCATCTACTATTAAAAATTTGAAAACTGCAAATTCATTTTCTAAAAAATATGGTGATATTTCCAGTCTTCACTCTTTTGGAGGTATATACGTACATATATGTGAGAACTTGATTCTGAATCTACGCGCAATCTCATAAACGAAAAAAAAAACTAGTCACTCTCGATAGAAGCTATAGGAAGCAAGAAACACGCGTATAGCAGGTGGTCCCCCATTGGTTGCACTCATAGAGAAATTTTCTGGCGCATAGAACACGTGCACGTGGCAACTAAAAATCGATCGTAGCGTAACCCCGAATGCACTTTCATAGTTCTCAGACGCAAATTACTCTAAAATAAGACGACAACCAAAACATTATCAAATTTTTTTGGAGAGGTTTTATAAGAAATAAAATATATTTACTTAAATTTTGAATAAAAAAAAATTATTTAAATTTAATAAAAATATTCGATTAATGCTAATTAATTAATTAATTATTTATAATATTATTTATATATAAATTTATATATATTAAATATAAATGTTATTGTTTTTGCTTCCTCATAGAGGAAGCTTTGTAGTGGTGACAAAAATCCAGTTTCTAAAAAAAGGTTTTTTTGAACATATTTTAAGTGGAATATGTCTAATATGATGTCCTGAAAAATTGTCCGGATGTATGTATGTGTGTGTGTATGTATGTCACGCTTTTAACGATCCTGCAATATCTTTAGAACGCGTATAGATAAATTGATGAAATTTAGCATATTTATTCCACTATTTACCAAGTTGAATTTTTTACAATGGCTTACCAAAATATTAAATTTTACAAGTTTTGTGTACTTTTATAATTTTCGTAAAATTCATTTTTTCACTATAACTTCTCAAATATTCAAAATTTAAAGTTGATGTAAGGAAAATGAAGATTCCTTTCATCGAGACGAATCGATTGACCTATATGATTAATGCATTTCATTAAAAACTAAGGATGTTATGGTTAATTGTATTTTAAAAAATTAATTTTCAACTATAACTTTTCAAATAATCAAAA
>CAJFCP010025590.1:0-16227 GCA_904066005.1 Synergus itoensis
TTTTTTTTTTTTTTTTGAAACGCCCTAATCCACATATATTAGCTTAATGAAACACTAATATCAATTAGTGTTCTATCTTTATATTCGGGAATTATTGTGATAAGCACATGATCACCACCGTAATCAATTTTCATTGAACCAATTCTTCAAGAGACCGGTATGGTGAGATTTACTTAATTATTTATAGTTATGAAATATCTGCCCTGAAATATATCCTTACCCAGGTTCTTAAGAGCCTCTTTATATTTCAATTTTACAGCTCTTTAGCCACCCAAACTAAATTACTAAATTTAGGAATCTTGATTTTATACGTTACTATCATAAGTCTTTTTTTACGGTAAGCTATGTTTGCCTGAAATGTAAATTGTATTCACTAAACTAGTAGCTTCTCATAGTAGGTACATTCTACAGATTCAAAGTATGTACTCTATTTAATATATAAGAATCTAGTAACAGTAATAAAGAACTAAAACAAAACTCTCTTACTCAGTAACATAATACAAATACACAACAGTCACAAAATGTGGACGTTTGACGAAAACGGGGGTGAGGTGGAGGGTCAAATTTGACACAAATCTAATAATATATTCTCTGCTGAGAATGTAAACAAAGTGTGCTATAAGAAATTGTAACAATTGCAATTGTAAGTTTGGTATTCTGCAAAAATCGTAAATGCTTGGCTGATATGCTTCGCCCTTTATTGAAACTTTACATTACAATAGGCGCTTGACTATTTTTATTGATCATATTTATACCAGAGACCTTAATCCTCGTATTTGAAGAATCAAAAAAAGTTGCAAATCAGTAGGGAACCTAAGTCTCGTCGGATCTTCCATCCGATCTCCTCAGTTGTTCTAGAGATAATTTATCAGGAACAGATCAGTCCCATTCCTGATTTAAAACAGGTTTTGGGACCAGCTTGTGTCTGGTTGCCGCAACTTCCCAGATTTCGGTCGAGAATCGTTTTGGGTCGTGGGGCCATCGCATCGGTTATTCGGTTTAGGGAGGATTATATTATCAGAAATATTCTTATCGAGCGGGTGTGTGTGTGATAACCAAGTTGCATTCAGCCGAAATTTGGAATTATCGTGAGCATGAAGTGATCAACGAGGGTCTGGCGGAGCCACGGATGGCTGAACCGCCCGCCCGAGTCGAGCCACTCAAGATCTTAAATATTCAAGAGCCTCCTCTTCCTCCTCCCCATATTTCTTCTTTCCCAGCCTCTTCCATTCCACCTCCACATACCGGTACCCGGAACCCGGTCCCGGTACCACATCTTGCTTCGTAAGCAGCTCGACTGCTCGGCTGCTCGGCTGCGTGGCTGCTCGAACGACACTCCCGCACTATCCAAGAGGATTCAGCGATACCGTCGAGGTCCCCCACTGCAGACTTCCACCACCACTGACAACACCACCGCTGCCATCCCTCCAATGCCACCAACGAGCAAAGGGTCCTGTCCTGCCTGACTCGAGTCAGTCGGCCGACGTGAGCCGTGCGTCACGTATACGTATATGTGTTTGTCGGTCGTACATTTTCACGGTGGTCTCACAACGCGCTCGGATACGAGAACCCACGATGCAAGAAACCTCGTCAAAATCATCTTTGTGAAATGTGTTACTCCAGCTTCTTTTTTATCAGAAAGAATAGGATGATTGGAATTTAGGAATTTGGGTCAATAGGAAGAAGAATATACGTACAAGTTTCTTGCATAGTTTATGAGTCCTTGTTTGTCAAAAGTTATCTCATATTCGACGTATTCGAGATACTCAGCTTAAAGTGAATTTCGAATATTCAAATGCAAACTGCAAACGAGTATTGTGTTAGTGCAAGTGAAATTAGAGTGATGACCGGTTAATGGATAACGCTTGACGCCGGTTGGTCTTTACTGTAAGTAGTTGTTGTTTAATTTGTTTCGCGTTCGTGGTCCGTGAGTGACATCAAGTGCAGTCTTCCGTTGTATGAAGACATAATGTTTTGCACTGGAGTATAGCTCGTTTTCTGGTCCATGGATTATAGTTTGGAAAATTTAAAGTACTTTTCGCTTTAGGCAAATTCACAATTTAGATACATTATGTAGGAATATCTGAGCGGAAACTCGGCTATATAAGTTAGGTAAAGAGTACAATCCCAAGAAAATTTCAAAAAGAAGTTGCATTGAATGAATGACAAACGACGTGACAGAAAAGAACAGATATTACGATATGTGACAGTTGGGTAATGGACAATTTATTTCATTCAACAAGATCCAGAGTGACAAAAAAAAAACGTGAAATTTGTTTGGTAAAATTACCTAAAATAAAAGAAAACTTATAGTGTAGAAGACTAAATTGCAGTGTAGTGTCTTCAATGGTTTCTCATTCTAAACAATATCAAGAATTAATAGAATCTTGGCCGTTTTTTTTAAATATACAAATAGTCATTGCCTTAAAATTAAGTTTATAAAATTTTTAGGGGATATGCATTTTATATGATACTAAATGTCTCGCGCGCGTCTTTATATCATTAAACTGTCTTTTTCTTAAAATTGATAACAATTCCTCGTTAGGTCTATAAAAAGTCGGAAGCTAAAACATATAATATTAATCAAAATATTATTAGTTATTTTTACTTCTTTTATATTCCTGAAATGCTATAATTATAACTTCCCCTTGAATTTTGTATATTTATAAATTAAACTGTTAACATCTGCAGTATCAATAAAAAAATACGTAAAACGTTCAATAATTTTTTCTCATATTTTCTTTATTTATTAAAAGATATAATTTTTTTCTTAAAAACTAGTACATTATTATTTAAACTAGCTGTAGATTTGTATCAACTTTTGTGCTCACTCAAATGAGCATTGCTTCCTAGAAGCAAACATAATTTGCTTCCTCATAGAGGAAGCATTAAGAATTTAATATATTTTCTTTATTTAAAAATAATTATTTATTTCAAAAAATAATTTTTAATATTATGAATAAGAAAAAGAATATTCATTTTCCTTACGTCAGCTCATAATTTTGATTATTTGAGAACATATAACGAAAAATTAGTTTTTCAAAATTATAAATTACCATAACTTTCTTATTTTTCAATGGAATTTATTAATCTTATAGGTCAAACGATTCGTCTCGACATAAGGAATCTTTTTTCTCGTGACATCTGAAAAAATCAATTTCACTAAAATTATAAAAGTACATAAAACTTGTAAAATAAAATATTTTGTTAAACCCTTGTAAGGAATTCAACTAGGTATATAGTATAATAAGTGTGCTGAATTTCATTAATTTATCTCTACGCGTTTTCAAGATATTTTGCAGGAACATGACATGCATACACACACACACATACATCCGGACAATTATTCAGGACATCATATTAGATACATTCAAATTAAAAATTAAATAATTTTGTTGAGCACTATTTTCTACTCTTCTCGATTAAATATTTAAATACTGACAGTAAAAATATTTTCATTTGCTCACATTTCGCCAATTCTATGACATAAATAAGTACCTTGTATTACTCGCCGCACCACATTAAACGCATCTACCCTACTCTAATTTAATGGTCCTTGTTTTCGTATCCTGGCGCATGAATTCGATGTGCTGGAGATTTCAAATAGAATTTAAAGAAAACACATTGCACTTTTATTAGAAAAATAGGAAATGAAGCATGAAGTGATATATACCTATACATACAAACACACACACACACATATGTATATATATATTATAACCTTTACTTTAGTTATAATTTTAAATTTTGTTACGTGAAGTTATTCCGATGCGTCTAACAAATCGCATCTGCATTTTATTTAGATTGAACCTTTGAGCGCCAGCTTATTTTTCCCGAAAAATAAGCAAAAGGAGTTATTAATGAGAGGCACTAAAACTTAAGGTTTTATTGCCTACGGCTAGTCAGTATGTCCGCGGAGAGGGGCGGGTAAGGGAAACTTATTGAGCACGCACTTTTTAACATAATTAAATTTATTCAGAAACAACTCGAGACTAAGACAGTAAATTATCAAAACTTGTCACGACAATTTATTCATTCAAAGAGAGATAGGTTATGTAAAGTCGCGGATCATTATTCGGCGAAAGCACAAGTATGAAACGCGAAATGATTCAATTCAATAATAGAAATTAGACACTGGAAGAGAGATAAAATGAGAGCTCACCTGAAGTGAGGAATATTGGGCGTCGCCCTCTAAAATTGCCTCTTCCGGCTTTTGACATAGTAATCTCAATTATAATTTCTCAAGGCGTATAAGCCGTTCAATAACAATAATATGGCCACTCAGCCGAATCCTTGTAATTCCAATAGATAAATATCTCCAATTCCAACAGTTTGAACAGAATACAAAAGCACCAACTTGTGCGAAACTTAATAATATGTAGCTTTAGCAAGCGTCCAGCACAAAGTGAACGAGAAGCGTCTCTCTTCCAGCCTTGTGGCGTGTCCCGGAATAGGGGGCGCCACAAGTCCTAACTAACTAAATTTACTTAAATGATAACTTATTTGGATAACTTATTTGGATAACTCGTCGACAGTCGATAATTTCTGAGTGATGCGTTCGGCCCATAGATGGCGCCAGGTGCACCGATCCAAAGAGGCTGAGCTGAATGTGAAGTGACAGCTGAAAGCCGAGATGTCATCCTCCTGGTCGTTTGCGTGCACGGGAATCACATCCGTGCACTTTGACCAGGATCATCTTCAGGCCTTTACGAATGCGGATGGACGTCGGTGTTGATTGTGTGTGAGTGTGAGTGTGATCTACTGAGCCTCCAATGGCTCAGTAGTAAATCATGTAACAAAAAGGAAGAACGAGTGTGTAAGTGTTGAGTGTGATGTGTCAATTAATTTTCAGATACGGATTGTTATTTGATCAGCTGATCGTCTGAGAGCTCATTTGCTCCGATCAGCTGACTAGCCGTGTGCAAACAGCCAGAGTGACTCTGTGCTGGAGGCTAACGCGTAATTTCAGTGAATTTGATTAAATGTGCGTGGCAAAGAATTTACCACGTCACAATATATATATATATATATATATGTATGTATGTATGTATGTTATTTCACTTATTATTTATAACTGTTCTATCACGAAAAATTTGACATGATGGCAATTTCTGGTACCGAATTAGTGTGTAAAGAAAAGAACTACTATAGACATATTTCTTTATCCCGCAACCATATTATTCCGCTAGATATGAATGACATGTAAAGTTATACAATATCTTAAAAATAACGAAATTATAAAGACACTAAATTGACAATTCGCATTTATTTATGTTATCCATTAATGTTATTCTGCGAAAAGTATACGAGATAAGTAAAGTTGATGTTGATCTAAAATATTTTTCAAAGCTATGTAAAACAAAACGATACCCTCTCGTGTGATGACAATATAAAAAAAATATGCCCTTGCTTGTGAGACATAACTTTAACAATCGTTATCAATTGAAGATCAAAATTTGTAGAATTTACAGAATGTGTATAACGGGACGGCTTTTATCCTTTAAAATAAAATGTGTTAATTTTCCGTTGAAATAGTCCTATAAAAGGTATTTGATGCAAGTGAAAAACTTAAGCTTATTCTTCTATTTACTGTTTAATTGTCAAAAATCAATGAATGATGTTATTTAATTATTGATCATTGTTTAATATAAGTTGCCAATTATTATTATTATTAATAAAAAGTGAATGCAGTCGATAAACTATGCAGTATACATTAATTATATATTATAATAATATTGTGGAAAAGAAGCATAATAAGAAACGTTAACCTTGGAATCAAATATATGCCTGAATAAAGGCCTTTATTCGTAAAAAATGTGAGTTATTAAAAGATAATTAGACTTCTATAATCTTTTTTAAAAACATTTAACGTTTATGAACCAGTTAATTGTACTAAAAAAACTCGTGCCCAAGAGCTTTTAAAGTGCTAGTGCCCACATAAATGCTGTGTTTTACAAATCTGCTGGCACTGCTTTAAAAAGTAAGCTTGACATGCAATCTATAATGCAGTTCATTTATATACATACCTGCATTCGTTTTAGAGCACGCGATTCATCAGGATCTAAATAACATAAACTTAAGATGATGTGATATGAAACTTGTAAATGCAGTACTCAGAGGTATAATATATTTTGTCGACCAACACGACGCGACGTGTTTATTGCATTCCATTAGTCATATAACTTTTGATACATATCTTCGATCAAATTTGACGACATTTTAATTTAGTTTAGGTTAATTGTTCTCTAATAATGAATAAAAATATAAGAAAATTCTATGCCTTGAAGAGAAAAATTTATTTTTATTAATTCATAAACCAGCAGAATTTTTGTTCTATATATGCCGTCTTCTAGCTTCTGCCGTCGCTTCGCGACGCGGTATGTGCAGCAGTTGTGCACGTGCGTGAATCCGCTTAAAGAAGCGTTTATTTAAAACTTTAATCCAAGAGTATTTACTTATTTTTTAATATTGAAATATTAATTGCATTTTCGTTTAGAAGCTATTACGTAATATAATAATATACTCAGATGGGAGCAATTAATTTTCGAGATGATGTATCATCACTTTGATTCGGTGAAATTGCATGCAATATTTAAAAAAATATCATCATGGCAAATATTTTAATGAGAATTTGTTGCACTGATTTTAAGATACTGTAATTCAGTCTGAAAAAATGAGAGATGCGCAAGCAAAAGTTTATTATTTTTTCAAGTATGACAGACAGGAGAAACGTGAACACAAAATAGTCAAAATTAGAAAGTATTATACTTGAGTTAAGGTGTAATTGTTTTCGTATATAATCTGCTTCGTATGTAAATTTTATGATACATTTTTGCTTTGATAAATTTTAAAGCCTCTTGAGTTACATTCTCTTAAGCTCTTTGAATAATATTGTTGTTCTTTTTATTTAAAGTTTATTTGACATATTATCGAATCAAAATATCTATCTTTCAGTGTCATTTTATATGTACTTACAAATACCACGGTACTTACTGCTGATGAGGGTGAATATTCGAATCCAATATCTTACCGTAAAGAACACGAGATTCGCTTCGCCGTTAAGATTTAAGTCTGCATTCCCCAAAACAGGTAAGCGAGCACTTAACCCTATATCGGTCTGTGCTAATAACAAAATCATTAAGCAAATCAGTAAAGCCGCAATAAGTAGGTTGTTTATTTTCCTTTCGAAAAAAATATCACCAGTCACGGATCAATGGAGAGGAACATTCCGATTCGAATCCCGTGTCAAATCCGCTTGCTTATCAATATAACTTTAATCGCTTAAATGTGAAATTGGAGAGGAAATGTTGTGGAAAGTGAAATAAAAACTTTTTTAAATTTCGCCAACCAAAATAAATTCACAATCTGTTCGGAAGAGCACCGCGGTCGACTATAAATAGCGCTCGTAAAGTATTTATCGTTATACGAAACCTGTCGATATTTATTATCCCTGTTATTATTTGTTAGGATTACGCGAAATCTAGATCACGATATCAGTAAAATTGCGCAGCATCCAACGCCACGATCTTTCATTGCAAACGGAAGTCCAGTACTTATTACTCACTCTACAACTCACACTACACAATTCATAATTACGATTTTGCAAAAGTGATATACAGGGTGTTCCATAGGAAGTGGTGAAAGTAAATTCACTATTATTCTCCAACAAAGGGCTTAAATAACTCCCTTCAGACCTAAGACAAAACTAGTAACTTAACAGGAAGCCACGATGAGGCATTCTCCCATGATTGCACCTGAGAGTTTTTTTTTTTTAAGTCAAGCTGCAATGATGGGTAAATTCAATCTCAACTACATAAATGCCGTGCTGGGTCGTAATTAGTAGACGTTACAAATAAATCCAATCCTCTCAGATAAGTATCACAGACGAAGTAGTATGGTTATGATAACAACCTAAAGCAGCTAAATATTAAGATAAGTAGATAAATATTAAGATAAGCAGCTAAATATTAAGATAAGCAGCTAAATATCCTAATTCAGACAGTAAGGTGGTAGTTGCCGTTTTAACTGTAGCGACTCGTACTAGCCCATCGGGTCCGGGATGCACTTGAATTACCCTTCCAAAAGGCCATTTTGAAGGTGGATATCTGCTGTCTTTTACTAAGACGAGCTGACATATTGAGAAATTCTCCGATGGATCGCGCCACTTGCTTTGTTCTTGCAGATGGTGAAGGTACTCGGAGGACTAACGTTTCCAAAAGTTATCTCTAAGTCGCTGCAGTAATTGAAAACGTGATAAACGGTTTTTGGGCACTTCAGGGACCCCTGCATCAAGAAGAGGGCCCAGAGAACTTCCAACTAGGATGTGAGCTGGAGTCAATACAGATAGATCGTCCAGTTCGTTGGTGAGGGGATGCAATGGGCGAGAGTTTAAGCAGGCCTCAATTTCCACTAGGACAGTAGAAAGTTCCACAAATGTGAGATTATGGTCTCCTATCATCCGTTTTAACTGATGCTTCACAGATTTCACTCCAGCCTCCCACAATCCACCACAATGAGGCGTGTTTGGAGGAATGAACGACCAATCAGTGCCTTCATTGGCAAGTACCATAAAAATAAAACCATAAAAATTCACCATAAAATTCAGAGGCGACATCAAACATTGCTCGAAGCTCTCGTGCAGCTCCATGCAAGGTGGTACCATTGCCACAAATCTGCAGTAAACAGCCAGAAATGAAGTCGTGGTCAAATAACTCACGACTTCAAGATGAATTGCACGAGTGACAAAACATACGAAAAGAGCGATATATCCTTTGTATGAGTGGTACCCCCGGCTCTTTGTTGTGCGTACATTGATTGGTCCAACATAATCTAGGCCAGTAATATTGAAAGGTCGAGAAGGCGTGACTCGATCTTTAGGAAGATCGCCCATTAATTGAGATGCTAGGCGAGGTTTTACCCGTTGACAGATTACACAGCCTTTTATTTCAGACTTAACTAAGCGTGATTTACCTAATATCCACGCATGTCGAAGTAACAAACTTAAAGTTAAGTTGGGTCCACCATGAAGAGAGGCGAAATGTGAATGGCGAAAGAAGAGACGACTGAGAGCTGAAGAATAAGGTAAAATTGGAGGGTGCTTGATTTCGCGAGACAGATTAGCGTGCGTCAAGCGACCTCCAACACGTAATACACCATCTTCCTTTCCCACAAAAGGATTTAATTTTCTAAGTGGATTCTTCTTAGGAAGAGATCTCTTTGTGTTCAAAGATGTGATTTCCAAATAAAAGTATTGTGATTGAGCTAAACGAATAACCACGATACGAGCGTCCAGAAGCTCAGATGTTGTGAGAAAGGAAGCAGTGTCAAGCTTTCCATTTTTTCGTTTGCGTAATCTTAAGAGAGGGCGACGGCAATACGCTACAACTCGGATCAGCCGAGTGAGGCTTGAGAATCGTGTTAGGATTTCAGGCTCACTTGATTGGCCTTGAGTATGTAATATTTGCCGAAAGTTTGGCTGTTTTGACCACTCTTCTGCAGAAAGAGTGAGCTATTTTGGACCATGCCACCAAGCATCAGATTGCTCAAGTTCCGGAGGTTTGACTCTGCGAGTTGCCAGATCAGCTGGGTTTTCCTTACTCTGTACGTATTTCCATTCAGCCTAGGGCAACTCGGTTTGAATGAAAGATACGCGATTTGCAACGAATGTTTTCCAATGACATGGATGCTTTCGTAACCAAGCATGGACGATTTGGCTATCAGACCAGGCGTAAACGGGTAAAGCCTTGAGGTAAGATAGGCTCTTTAACTCTTTATGTGACAGACTAATTTCACTAGAAGGGCGGCAGCACTTAACTCGAGATTCGGGATGCTCATAGTTTTTACAGGACTCACTTTGGTTTTTGCTATTAAGAGTGAGACCCTATACTCACCTTCGCCACTTGGAAGTCTGAGGTATACAGACGCGGCATATGCACGTGAAGAGGCGTCGGCGAACCCATGAACTTGACTTTGAGAACTTGAAGAACTTCCTAACCAACGCCTGATGGAAAGAGTTGAGATAGAGGCAATTGAATTGCGATAATTATTCCAGCGTTCAATAATTTCTTCATGCAGAGGCGAATCCCAGTCACACTTTAAAATCCAAAGATCTTGCATCAAGATTTTTGCAGTGACTAGGACTATATTTCATTAGAGATTTAAACGAATTAATATAAAAACCGAAGTTCAGTTTTGTTGATAGTTAAAGCGTATTTCAAATTATTTGCTGGTTTTTTAAAGAGTTGAGAGAGATTTAATCTACATGCACTCTTTAAACTTGAATCAGTGACTCTTTAATTTCTCACGATTTTAGTCAATGAAAAATCTACTAGAAATTAGTGAAAAGTCACTGAAATTTTCTTTATGTGTAGAATTTTAGTTTTTTAGCACGATAATTTCCAAAATAATTGACAGAATGGATTGGTCTTTGGTGTACACTTTTAGTGTCCTAAAATGAAGAAAAAGTTCGATAGCCATACATTTTTGATAAAAATTGAAAAGATGGAGTATTTTCAAAATTTTTGAGACTATTTTTCTTTTAATTTACAAATTCTATGTACGGTTATTCGTAGGGCTCAGAAATTCGAACAATTTACTTTCATGACATTTTTCGATGAAAAAGTATTACAGTTATTTGCAAAATTAAAAAAAAATACACGAGAGTGGAAATTTTAAGCCAAACAAGGCCAATATGAAATAGATAAAGTCAAAAGGGGGAAAACGTTGAATTTTGAACGCTCTACAAGATTGTCACATCAATTTTTTGAATTTCCTTGAAAAATATAAAATTCTTTAGAGCCAAGTAACGCGAGATGCAAAAAAAAAGTAAATGTATAAAAATTGTTGCGTTTGCGAAGATCTATAAACTTTCATGTGAATATTTTTTTGACAGGAGGCCTAGTTTGTATTCTAAGTACGGAAAATGGTTTTGGAATATTTTTAATTTAATTTTTCGGCCAAACCTACGAGATAAGAAAGAAAGTCAAATAAAATTTCCGTTATACAATTTTTTATAGAACCTTAACTATTTATTTGAATTTGTATATGATGAACAGAAGCCGCAAGCATGGAGCACGAGGTTTAAATAATTTTAAAATCAAATATCCAGCGCGAATGTCCGGATGAGAATATATTCCTTAAGGTCGATAGAAATCTCACATGAGAAACAGTTTTTGGTCACTGATTAAGCGTTTTTCATATTGTTAGCTTAATGCGCTGGAAACTAAAGCGCGGGTAAAATTTTATCTATTGCTATATTGAAAACCCTGTAGTTATTAAAAATTCTTGATTTTATTGAAATTTACTAAATGATTAATCTAATAATCTAGGAGACTGTCAAATGTTAAGCTTTGTAAACTAGGAAGTGCGGTAGCGCCACTTTGTTTATCCAGTATCCACAGAGATAGAGATGATACATTGCTTGAAGATTACCACGGAACTCACAGTAAGATTACCAGAACAATGAATCTTTGTATCGATGTAGGTCAAAGCTGCTCTAAACCGTTAATTCATTATAAAGTGCATTGCCAGGTGAAGTCACAATACGTATAAATAGACTACAAAGCCCCATTTTATATTTATCTTATTTAGATAATAAATGCTAAAATGTCAACTTTTGTAGGAGGAATCCTTTTACCAATAGATATATAAAATTTATGCACAAAAATAAAAAAAAATTTAGAATATTTATCGCTTGCATTATTATTTTATTTTTTTTTTAAATGCCAATAAATAAAGTTTGGACGTATACAGTATTATTTTGTTGTCAGAAAATCTATCACGTAATCTCGTTAGGAGGAAAACAGAACAACAGTTAATCAGGGCGTAAGTTTATTACTGCAGTCGAACACGTATGCACAGTTGTTCGTCGATAATAATTGTCTGTGATTTGTAAACAAACAGAGGATTATTTGCATACGACATAATTAAAACATTGTCATGTGTGCGTGCTCTAAACGCTTTTTTTAAAGGGCCCTTTTAGTAGATTTACAGTGACATTTATTACGACACTTACGTCGAGCATGTATATTCTTCGTACGCAAAGGCACCGCGGCTATATATCTGCGTTCTTAGGCACATGTCGCGCTCTGTAGAAGAAGGGATTTAGTATGTAAACAAACGTAATAGGGTTCACTCTCAAAAAAGGTCGATGAAGTCTTCCGAACAACACTGTGCTGCTATATGACTGCTTTGTAAGATACTTTTACAGTCGTTTAGCCTTTTATGACCACAATAATGTTCACTTGGCTACCAACTTCCGCTCCCGCGAACCGC
This sequence comes from Synergus itoensis, assembly GCA_904066005.1. NCBI lineage: Eukaryota > Metazoa > Arthropoda > Insecta > Hymenoptera > Cynipidae > Synergus > Synergus itoensis. Next base: position 12,274 of record CAJFCP010025590.1, read on the forward strand.
GAATCGAACAAAACTTGAGGCGCATCGGCAGAGTGTACGGTGTACAGTGAACACTGTGCATCCGTCAAACAGGAAGTCCTGTGAACGTGAGGTGGCTGCAAATATCCCTTTATTCCCTAAAGTCTACTTAGCGTTGGGTAGCGCTGACAAATATAGTTGGTACACTCATAAACATGGTTAACGCAACCTTCGTGCTCCTTGCCTTCAGTCTCAGTACAAAATGAGATTAAAAAGACCATAAATCACTCCTTGTTGTTTGCACCCCGCTAAAAATACTATTTAGTATTATTATTTGTATTTTTGGCTGAATTTTTAAACTTAAGTAAACGAAAAATATCCTTATATCTTTTATCCTATTATAAAAAGATGAACCTGAAAATAGTCGAAAGCAACAACAATTAAACATCCATACTTGAAAAACAATTTAGTAATTATTATTTTTCATAACGTAAAACATATGTATGTAATATATATTAGTTTAAAAAATGAAGGGAAAATTTTTTTATAAATATATATTATTTTATGAAAATTGATTAATTTTGTAAAATTCATATTATGTAACTGTTATTCCTATAAAACTGAAATTTTTAAAAATAAACTTTATGATTTTGTGATACACAAAGTAGCGGACGATTCGCGGTATTTTTTTCATAAAACAGATCTACAAATAAACAGCAATTATACAACTGAAAAGTAATTAATTTTAAAAACAATCTAACAACTATTATTTTTTAAAACCCAAAACAGATGTACCTAGTAATTATTTATTTTATAAAATATAAGGAAAAATTTGTTATAAATATGTATTATTTTTTGAAAATTGATCAAGTTTTTAAAATACATATCATGTAACTGTTATTCACATAAAACTAAAAATTAAAAAAAAACATATTAATTAAATCTGTTATGCGGACATTATACGTATTATATTATTATACTAAAGATTAATGAACGTTTTTCGGTGTCCCTGTTCTTTTTTTAGATCAATATTATACATATATAAATTGATATATTGAATTTTAATCATAATAACAGCTACTCATCTTGTAAGGTAAAACATGAAAATACTTCACGTCTATCATTAACCAATTTTATTGTAAAGAGTTTGCCCTTCACGGTTTTTTGTTAATATATATATTTTTCGGGATGTCCTCCTACTATTTCAAGCCTAAAATGAAAAGAATCGTCCGATCGTCTTTTACCTTAAATCTTAAAGTTTGATAAGCTTAAATCTTTTAATTTAAGACTCAAAGAAAGTTCTGGGCTGCTCAATGTCAAGCGATGTGTGTAATTTGTGTAAAACGGTAAAAACATATATAATATTTCTTTTTAATAACTCGGTTCTAAAACATTTTATAAATAATATATCCTAGAATAAGTCCAAAGTTAGAAACATTTAGTAGTAGAAACATTTTTTATAAAATTTTCTTAAACGCATATTTTTTGAAAATATCACACTTACGTTATGTTTCACATGAGTAATAGTTTTCAAAACTTTCTACTTCAAAAAGCAACTCGAAAAGCAACAATTGTCGAACCTATTGAGGTATAGAGGTAGAACATTCTTTGTTTAATTTGCAGGGAGTTTAGTCCATTTTAATTTGTCACTGTTAAATTTTCATTTAAGATGAACTCTTAAACTATTAGAATTACAACATTAAATTATAATTACACTACTAAAAGTTTATCAACTGATTCCTGTTGATGAACGGAATCAGTATGCTCACGTAGAATCGATTTTTAAGTGAACGAACGGCCCCTCGTATTTTAAAATAGTTTTTGAGTTGATTTCAAACAAAGCGTATGAAACACTAAAAATGGTCCCCTTTGAAATATTTATAGTACCTATACTGTTAGAAACTTACATCAGAATTCTCTGTCACATGTCACTGCAACAATATATTGTTACCGTAACAGAAAATTCTGTTATTTTTTTTAGAAATTCTCTTACTGGTAACTGGGGAAAGCTCTAGTGACACGTGACTAAAACTTCTATCAGCGCGAGCTCAGAAATTTCTGTTACCGTTTCAATAATGTATTCGTAATCAGCTTAAAGTATTGAATTGATCAAGTATAATATGTATGTGTTGTATTGAATTGTATTTAGATTGAGCTTTTTTATTTGTAACAACTTGAACTCTATTTTTCCATAATTTCTGACAATGATAACAAATATACATGTACATATATACTAGAATTGTTGAGAAATTGTGACAAAATAATGGTTACATACAAAATTTTCTTTCCTTTTACGTAATAAATAATACTACGTAATAAATTTCTACATTTTGTGTAACACATACATAATTTTACATTATAATTAGTAAATTTATGTTAGAGTGTTGTAATTTGATGTCACAATCCTAATTTTATGACAAATTTAGTAAATTTACTACAAATAACGTATCATAAATTCATATTCTGTGACAGACATTTGTAAAATTATTTTACATCTGTATCTGAGAAGTATCAGAAATTTATAAACTTTTTTAACAGTGTGCACATTGTTTATATATAATTTTGCCATTACTTTCGATTGATATTTGTGAAAACTCATTTGATATTGCTTACTTGAAAAAGCTCTCGCCAGTTTATTACTCTGAGAAACATCAATTCCGTTTCAGGCATGTCATTAGTTCTTCTACCCTAAAAATTTTTTGCACACTCACGTAAATTCCATCAAACCGAGATTTAACAATTGTTAGTTGCGTTTGATCGTATCGGTTTTTCAACACGATTCATCCAATTTATAGTTCGTTCGCGATCGGGTAACAATGGACAACGAAAAAAAGATTACTTTACAACGAAGCTTATCGGATAGTTGGGATCAATGTAAAGGGCGCGTTGTGGTATCAGTTCGATCGAAATTGAAATCTAAACGCGGTTCGTTTTCCGTTTGGTTCTCCACCTGGCACGCGTAAGGTTCCATCTGCGGCTGTTTTCATAAATGTGTTGAACGAACACTGCGTGAGAACTACATTCTACAATAATTCTACCTGCACTCAACTATTACAAAAGCAACAAAAAATCGGCAATTGATCGGTTCACGCTCAGCCGAAAGCAGCACGGTGCCTCTGTGGTCCAGTGCGTGATTTCGAGATCTGTGTTTGTACGAGGCTGAGCCTGGGTGCGTGCTGCACACACATCCCCAAAATTTCAGACTTGTTGTTCACAATTCTTTCCATTTGTCGATTCTCGAGTGTCGCTTTCTTCGAGTCCCGGGGCCTACAAGTGATTTACGGTCTTTCTATTTCCCATCTCGTGAAGGAAGAAAGGCACATTCAATGCCAAACGTACTTCCGTTGCGTTGTCCGAGAAATAGAGAAAAACTGCAGAAAAATATCGAGGGTAGACTCTCTACATACTGACTTCGGCTTTGGGTATCCCAGGGGACAATAATTACGAGATACGTTTTGTATATACCTTGTGGTCGTTTTAAGGTGAACGGAAGAAAGCCTCGTAAACTTGAATTCAAGGGTTTCACCATTGTACCAAATAACTCGTCTGAAACTCGTCTTGTATCAGTCAAAATTGATGGTGATCTTTGAATTCGAATGGTTTTTAACAAAACGTATTTCGCTTTACAATTCCTCTATATATAATTTACATTTTATATTGTACATGTAAATTAATTTCTAATAGCATAAAAAATAATAGAAGAGTTTTAAAACAATTATTTTTAAATTGTATAAACAATTTTTATTTTAAAAAATTGTGTAACAAGAGAGATACGGAAAAAATAATAGTGCCATTCTATTTTACAAAAGAAATTACATAAATTATATGCATTTTCAAGTACATTTCGTAATTTTTTTATGGACCTAGTTGATGACGTAGTATAATAAAATAATTAAATGTTATAGAATTTGAAAGCTTGTCCAATAGGGCGTATCGAAAAAAAAAAGTTGTTTGCGCGAAGTTCTAATAGCAATGAAAACCTTCTTTGGGGAGTCA
>CAJFCP010025590.1:36227-75883 GCA_904066005.1 Synergus itoensis
AGGTGTGTGAGTGTTTAAAATGTACATATTGTCGATGTATTCCAACAGTTACATTGCAATTACTTTTTTTTATTACATTTTTAACACAATATTTGAATGTTCTAAAAGAATCTTAAGAATTTGGTATATTTGATTTAAATGTCGATATCTACCTCGTGATCAATCATTTTTTCTATTAGATGAGGCTACATATTTCGGTTTGAAATTCATTCTGAACTAATCCGAAATTTAGGAATCACTCCGAAGTTTATATCCGAACCAAACAGTTTCATTTCAATCTAATCCAAAGGAAGTTTTCAATCCGAATTAATCCGAGGCCCTTTAAAAATCAATCTGAACTTTTAATCCGAATGAATTCGGTCAATAAGAATCAATCAGAATTAATCCAATCAATTCGATTGAATGCGAATTTTTCGAAATCATCCGGATTGATTCGGATGGACCAGATTCATTCGGATCGACGCGGATTGAAAGTTCTGATTGACCGCATTGTTCGGATTCATTCGAATTGTCAATTTTGACAAATTCGGATTGACTTGAATGATTCAGATTGAAAGTTCGAATTAATTCTGAATAATTCGGATTAGTGGATTCATTGGGATTACAAGTTCGGATAGATTTTGAATGGACCTCTGATTAATTCGGATTAAAAACTTCCTTTGGATTATATAGAAATACCCTAGGGTTCGCTAGGGTATCAGCATTACTATTTAAAATTTGTTCCACAATCATCTGACGCATTTGTATGCAGAGAAATATTTTGTTGGTACACCGGTCGCAGAACCATATTATACGAGTACATAGATATACATACATAACGTAGCATCATGTAGAATTACTATAAGAAATGTCCCGGAAGTTAGAACGGAAAAAAAAAATATTTCAAAAAAATAAAAGTTGTGCTAAATTGTGCTAGATTTGTGCTCATTTGTGCAGCAAACGAGTAGTAGTAGTAAACATAATGAGCTCTGACAAGAAAACGTCATACACATTTTCGTCATGATTTTTCCCATAGAATCGATTGGTGCTATTCGTTTTTTGATAAAAAAAATTTTTTTATTTCGTTATAATTTGTTTAAACATTTCTTTAAAATAAGTCAAAATGATAAAAGAAAAAATAGGGGTAATCTTTTTTTTGACTTATTTTACAATTTCATTGTCATTTTGATGTTATCTATAACCGGTGCTCAATACGGGCATTTTTAGGTCACTGGCTATGATGATTTCCGGTGGTTTTTTAGGTAATGCGGCGTTCTGACAATTCGAAACCTATTTATAGCAGTATATTTTGAAACTAGAGGTATTCGCGAGTATTAAAAAAAAACAGCGGTACAAATCGGATCAAAATTGACAGTACAGTGAAGTTTTCAACACTTTAATCCAAAATCGGCCACTGTGCGCCTGTAGTCCAAGAGAAGCCGGAAAGTTTAATATTTCAGCAGATGACATCAATCTTTCCTCAAACGTCATCTCAGGAAAAAATGATTCTGCAAGCGACGAAGACTTTTCCACCATTTACGGCGTCGATCCTGCCAAGGATTTGAAGAAAAGGACAGCAAAGCATCAAAAAAATACAAAAAAACAAAAATTTCGCTATGGAGATCCTTTTCCACAATTTGATCCTTCGCAAGAAAAACATCATTCTTTATTAATTTTAGTGAATGGAACCAACAGCCGAAGCGTCAACGATAAGTGCACAATATATGTCATAAAACGTACATGCGCATTTGATAGCATTCGTCAAATTCTTAGCTCGGCAATTTTAAATAATAGAGAATTTTAAATAATAGAACAAGCTGTAAAAGATCTTGATAGCGGAATTTTTAAATGTGCTAAACTTTTGATTTCTCATGGTTTGAAAGTTCAAGTATATAAACAACGTGCAATAACTTTGCAGGATATTGATATACTCTCCGTGCAAACATCGGAACATTGGAAGAATAAAAAAAAGTTATTATTAAAAAGATTAATACATCTTGTTACATTTGTAGCTTAGCATCAATCCTTTTTTATACAGCACCAAGTTGCAATATTCGTGGAGAATGTGCAAAGTGCAAAAAAAAGAAACATGAAACTGTTGTCATGTTGGAACCGAATCTCCTCGCATTAGAAAATAATGGACTGATTAATCTTACTCAGACTATGACAACAGTTGATCCATCAGGACTCGTTTGTTGTGGAACAATATTATAAACTCGAATTCAGTATGGGCCACACTTACTAATATTAGTTGCCTTAAGGAAAAAACAATCTGTCGAGATTTGCGATATTCAAACTTCTTTAAATTTAAATAACGAGGAATATCAGCTAGTAGGATTGGTCTCATACGTAGGAGTATATCAAGTCAACTATGTTGGTCAGTATGTTGCCTTCGTTCGCTTTAGAAATCGCTGGATAGAATACGACGACATAAGACAACAACCAGTTGCAGTAAATAACAAAGCAACCGTTGATCCACAGATTCTTTTCTTTATTAGGAAATAAAATAATATTAATTACTAAAAAGGTATAATTAGATTATATCAGATAAGTATTAATTATTATTATATATAGTTCTACAAGATAGCTAATAGAGCATAAGATAAATACATAACGAGCCATATGTACATTGTACACCAAATTATACGTACCATTATATGAACCGTTGTTCAAAAATATATGAATATAAAAATACAAAATAGTTTTAATTTAAGAACCATTGTATCTACAGAATTTTGAAACAGGATAAATGATTGCATTTCTCGACCTCAACTCACCACAAGTTTTGTTTTTTCAAAACTACTATTATTTTGAGACTTGTAGTTTTTTTCGAGTTTTAGATTTTGAGTTTTAGTTTGAGAACTGTTGGGCGTACGGAATTTTGTAAGAGGAAGAAGTGATTGAATTTCTCGAGTACAACCTAGCACAACTTTTTTTTTTTTAAATTTGATAATTTTTTTTTTTAATTTTATAATTTTGAGATTTTGAGTTTAGATTTTTAGTTTTAGTTTGAGAACTGTTGGGCGTACGAAATTTTGTAAGAGGAAGAAGTGAGTGCATTTCTCGAGCACAACCTATCACAACTTTTGTTTTATCAAAATTATTATTATTTTGAAATTTGTAGTTTTTTTCGAGTTTTAGATTTTGAGTTTTAGTTTAAGAACTGTTAGTCGTACAAAATTTTCTAAGAGGAAGAAATGATTGCATTTCTCGATCATAACTCAGCACAATTTTCGTTTTTTCAAAATTTGATAATTTTGAGATTTTGAGTTTAGATTTTGGGTTTTAGTTTGAGAACTATTGGTCGTACGTAATTTCACAAAATGGAAAAGAGATTGCATAATTCGAGCACAATTCAGCACAAGTTTTAATTTTCTAAAATAAAATTTTGTGTCGTTTTTCGTTTTTTTTACATTCTCATCAGAGAAGGTATTAGATTTGTGTAAAATTTGACCCCCTCGTTTTTGTCAAATGTCCACGTTTTGGGACTCCCTGAACCCGAAAAACATGTTTTTACGAATGTGTCTGTCTGTCTGTCAGTCTGTCTGTCTGTGTGTCTGTGTGTCTGTAGATTTTTAGTTTGTAAACACGATAACTTTCGAAAGAATTGACCGATTGGATTAGGCTTTAGTACTCTTTGAGTGTCCTAAAATGAAGGTCAAGTTCGTTGGCCAGCCATTTTGGATAAAAATTCAAAAAGTTGGAGCATTTTGAAAATTTTTGATACCACTTTTTTTTTAATTTAAAAATTCTATGCACGGATGTTCGTAGTACTCAAAAAGTCGAACAATTTTTCCTAATAACTTTTTTGGATAAAAAAAAATTCAAAGACTTATAACATTTTGAAAATCCAAAAAAAATGAAAGAAAACTTAAATTAAAAGCCAAAAAACGCACGATATGAAAAAAAGTCTAAAGATGAAAAATGTTTCTTTTTGAACGCCCCATAGGATAGGTATAACAACTTTTTGAATTTCCTTAAAAAATCGAAAATTCAAATTTTGAGCCAAATAACGCAAGATGCAAAGAAAATGATAAGAAACATAATTATTGGTCTTAGAAAGATCTACAAGTTCTCTTTTGGCCATTTTTCAATAGGATGAGTAGTTTTCGTTTTAATCATGAAAAATATTGTTAAACAGAGCCGAGTGCGAAGCGCGAGTGCCCTGATGAGAATGTGCTCCTTAAGGTCGATAGAACCTTAAGTAAATTAGTTTTCATCTTCATTTATATAAATAAAGTAATTAAAACAAAAGTATATAACAGCGATAAAGATTGCCAAGCGAGCGCAAGCGCACAACACGGAGCGCGAAGCGCGACGTGCGCATGAGAATCTGCCCGCGAAGCGGGCAGATTTTTTTTTTTGAAAATGGTTAAGTTTTTCTGAATTTTCCTTTGCGGCACAAAATTCAGTGTACTTTAATCTACCTAGCACAACCTTTGATTTTAAGTTAAAAATAACTTGCGTTTCTACCAAAAAAAAAAAACGTTTTCATTAAATGTAGTCGTAGTTTTTGATTTTTCAAAAAATCGTTTGCTACACAAATGAGCACAAATCTAGCACAATTTAGGACAACTTTTATTTTTTTTGAAATTTTTTGTTTGCGGTTCTAACTTCCGGGACATCTATAAGAAGAAGCATCACCTAATTGGTTTTCTCGAGGTTTTCTAGACGTTTAAATATTTAATACAATGCTAATCGTTCTCGCGCCAGCGTTACTTTTTTCAAAAATTAACGCGTTACTGTCAAACATGTTGAAAATTTGCACTTATGCTAGTTTTGAAATGCGATATTTGATAAATTTAAGCACCAATTGTCGGTCAGATCAATGTTTAAGAAATCATTTATACATTAGTAACCTATTTTTATTATTTATTATATAAATAATTTTATTAATGGAATAAATGTTTTCATTATATACGGTTTTCACAATTGCGTGCCTGTGTATGTAATTTTATTATTTGTCACCACTTACTCGAAAAATTTAGAGAATAGCTTGGTCGCTGGAATGTAAAAAATACAGAATACCACAAGTGTAACAAAAAATTGGATTAAGATCATTGTCATTCAAAATAAAAACGACGAACACCATTGCAGTTGATGTCTTATATTATATTTATAAAAAAAAAGTGTTAAATTTGTACCATTCAGACCATCGAGTGCGAAAGAGATGCTCTTATGTTATTATAATTATAATGTCTCACTCGACACTTGTACTTCCCTATGACTGGTATTAATTTGAACATACGGTATACCTATATAAGTAATAAATGTTTGTAAATTTGTGAGGATTACCAACAAAATTTCAGCAGACTGATTAATTTAGAAGTTTTCTTTTTTTGAAAGTCGACGATCCTTTAGGATGGAGGTGGAAGGCTCATCCTGCATTCGTTCATACATACGTAGGCTCGCAATTGTGAATAACAGCATATAATGAAAACATTTATTGCATTAAGAAAATTATAAATAAACAGTAAAAAATAAGTTGTTAATCTATTATTTATTTATTATCATTGATCTTACCGATAATTAGTGCTTAAATTTATCAAATGTCACTTGAGAACTAGTATATGTATAAGTTTTCAACATTTTTTTTGCAAATTTGGACTTTGACCGGCTATTATTCGAAAAATATCGATGGTATGAAAAAAGTGAATTGAACCTTTTTGTGGGAATTTTATGTATTTCAATTTTAGTCCACGCAGATTTTACAAGAAAAAAACATAAACAAACAAGTTATAAATTTTTTTGAAAGTTTACGCTACTGCCAAAAGATAAGCAGAGGTTGGGGGAGAGGAATAACGAAAATGGTTCATTATATAGTCGAAATTACCTAATGTGAAAAATAATCATTTTTTCTTAAGTGCCTCCTGGCCTAATATGTATTTTGACAGTAATATGATGAAGATCTTTAAATATATGTATAACTCTGGATAAGAGTAAACTGACTACGTAATTATTTCCCACCCTACCGATGGGAAAAATGAGGTGCCAACGACTGTTCGAAAAATGAGCCATATTTGTTTGACGAGGGGATCTACCAATTTTTAGGGATTCGACCCTAACCTGACCCCAGTTTTTATCCCGACTCTGCTTTTGAATGGACCATGCGCGAATAGAGAGGGCCCTGTGGAGAGGAAAGTTTCCAGTGTTTCATAAAGAAACGTGCCCAACTGTCCTGACCACATCTCTACCGCGGCAGGAGGGTTGACATGTTTATTTCGTCCTTTAATCGTATCGGATTACGTACGGAGAGAATAATGATAATAAAAAAGATGCTCTGGAAGGAAACGAGAGAAGAAGAAGAGCTAAAATGCAGGGTATGCCAAATAGAAAGAAACCGGTAGCCTCACTCAGTTGTGATAATGATGACGGTACCCTTACCTTACGAGTTGTCACGCGATACCAACGTTGCCCTTTCAGATATTAAAACGTTTTTTACGCCGTCGTTTTTTGGTCTGGGTTAATCTTGATACGAGCATCGTTGTTGTGAGATATATATTTTTTCTAACCCCAGGCCTGTTGAATGCCTTGTTCTCTGTCTTGTAGAATGAAATTCCATGAAAGGCTCCGTAGTCAAGAGCAGGTCTATGGATTTTTGATTGAGCCCAAAATGACAGCGACAGCAAACATTGGCCACGACAGCTTGTCTTGTTTTATTATATGGGCAGATGATTCATTCGATAATGAACATTTTGGTTTTTGAATACATCAAAGTTCTAATTAGAAACACGATTGGCCGACCGAGTTTGATCGACTTTGACATCCTGAAGATTGAATCATACGTATCGTGATAGATATAAACTGAAACTATCATGATAAATACGCCAGTTCCACCTGTTCAGAATTAAGAAACTTTAGTTTTTTGTAACTTAGAGTGAAATTTGTGCAGATAGTGTAGAAACAGTCGTTAAAATTAAACTGGTTTTTTTTTGTGCCATTCTTCATCAGCGTGGAAAATCAGGTTTTTCGAGATTTTCAAGCATACAGCTACGAGATAACCTCCATATAAAATTGGTCCTTCCAAATAGTAAATAAAAAATTTTTTTTGTAAAACGTTTGGTGGTCGTTAGACAGGGTTTGGTAGTCAATTCTCAACGTTTGGTCGTAATTCCTTCCGCCTTCCAAAAAAATCTGGAGGGCCATTTTGATACTGCCATAAAAATTAAAATTTTCAAATTCATTTACATATTTAATAAACTATTTACTACCTAACACCGAAACCTGACTTTCAAAAACAACAATGCGACCATGATCAAACGATATCACAAAGAAAAATTAATGATTAATCAATTCTTAACACTTACTTGGTATACTTCTGTGGAATCACGTACTTGGCACAGTGGAGTTGATCATCACCTCAGCGACAAAAATTGCTCTAAAAATAAACTGCTGAATATTTTTGAATAAAAATTATATCAGATCATCTTAAGAGCTTACTTTAAAAGATCAAGTAGGTTATGTAGCCAAAAATAAAATTGAGTATACTAAATCAAATTAAATATAGAAAAATGGAAAATTGACTGTTTTCACAAAAAAATTAATAACTTTTTTATTCTTTAATATTTTAAGCTAAGAATTGGAGGGCATACTCTTGAAATGTTACTTTTTAAGAAAAAAATAGACCTCCTATAGCTGCTGAAACAAAGGTATTTGTGTATACACCCCACTCAACTTTGGACGACTGCTGCAGATAAACTAATGGACGCATTAGAATGGTACTGGACTACGAAGTAGTGGCATCCTTCAGCTATCGAGAGATGTCACTATGGACCCTTCCCCTTACATTAAGGTAGAATGAGCCTAGGGTTGATTTTAACCCCAGTGTGCCAAGTAAGAGTTTATGTTTTTCCTCACTAATTTTCACGAATTTAATGTAATTGGAAAAGTGTTTGGGTACGTAGAAATTAAACGTAGAAATGGGATTACCAGAGAATTCTACTTCTATAAAAGCGCTTTAATTTTTTATGAATTTATACATATATTTTCGAGAATGATCGTCTACCAAGTTAAAATATATTTTTCGTTTATTCGAAAAACTATCAACTATCTAGCAAGATTAGACTACCAAGCCCTATCTAACGACCAGCAAACGTATGATATTACAAAAATATAAAATTTTATATTTTCATTCTTTTTTTTGGGAGGGGGGTGGGGAACTTTACATCTTTTATTATTACATTCCTTGGCGTAATCGCTTTATTATTCATAGCGTAACGACTAGATGTCATTAAATAGGAATTCAAATGAAGGAATTTTAGATTTTGAAGATTTTAATTTTTTTTTTAATTTTTTATTTATTCATTTTTTAGTACATGGTTAAAACTGTTCCTTATTTTGTGAAATTAATTTTAAGCAATTTCATGAGAGTCGGGTGCATGTGTTGCATGGATTGTAGTTATTTGATAATCTCCCATTATCCTTATTCCTGGAAACAAAATCTTTGCAGGGGTTACATGAATTTTAAAGGGCAAAAAACTATATTTTCTCTAATTTTTTTGAACTTACTAAATGAAATATTTTATTCTATCTTTTGACATATTAAATTACAACATTTCAACAAAATTTCAAAAAGTTTTCTTCCAAAAATTTTGAAAATTGAGCCTTTGAGAGCTAGTTTTCGAATGAAAGAAATTAACTCGTGTTAATTTTATTTGAGAAAAAAATCAAATATTTTCTGTAAGTATATGAGTATAGCTCGTGATTTCAGTATGTATCATAAAATCATTGTACTTTTTTTACATATTTTTTATAATACCCTCTAGTCTGCGATGCCCGCAAACCTTCAACGTTGATGTTCTCCTCCTGTTCTTTCGCGCCTCTCTTTCAGCTTCGGACAGAGTGATTACCACTGAAATTTTGATGTGCTCCGCGTCAGCCTCCATACGAAATTAGAGTAGGCTCGGTGCACCGATTTTGGCCACTGCTCCTATTGTGGCCACTATCACAATTTTCTTAATTTATTACGGTTCCGTTGGCTTTACTGCATGTTGACGAACGCAGTTCTTTGACGAGCCAACAAACTGTGTTTGTCAAAATGCAATAGAGCCAACGGAACCGTAATAAATTACGAAAATTGATGGTGGCTACAACAGGACTTACGGTGGCCAAAACAGGTGCGCCGACCCTATTTAGATAATTTCTTCTTTCATTTCATAAGTTTTTTGTATATTATTTTTAAGTCTCTTAGGCGACTCGTACGCAAAAAAATTTCGATTTTTTAAAAACCAAAATACATGTAACCTGTTAAGGGGCTATAGTACTTTGAACGCTCGAAAAAAGTATTATTTTTTGAGAATTTTTTCTAAGCATGCTATGAAAAATATTCATATAAAACTTTTTAAGGGTTATTAGTAAAGTCTTAAAAGACATAAAAAAATTTGTTTTTATTTATTTTGCTAAATTTTTGTATATAAAAATCACAGCTCAATGTAATTCCTTCAAAAATTGGTAGATAAACGGTCTTCATCAGAACTTAAGAACGGCTTGTCTGAAACATAAAATCCAAAGTATTTTAGATTAAAGTATGATAGCAAGCACAAGATAAACCTTGGATAATAATATTTATCAATAATATGTTTCATAGAATCCCCAGAAAAAATTCCTAAAAAATAGCATTTTTTTCGAGCGTTTAAAGTGCTATAGCCCCTTAAGATAAATGGTTGATAGATTGTATCAGTGTTTGACAATAACGTTACTTGTAACGTGTTGCCGAAAAAGTGACTTTTTTTAGTAACGGTAACTGTAACGCGTTACATATTTTGAAGTAGTAACGCGTTATTTTTAGATGGTAACGTGTCAAACACTGGACTGTATCAAAGAAAAAAGAAGAAAGTAATTTCATGAAAAATGAGGAAATAGACAAGTTAATATCGAGAGGGCCACCTGACACTTTCCAGAGGTGGAGCATCTTCTGATGGCTTACTGTTGCCTTCTGTTGCCTTTAATGGGTCCGGAACAAAGAAACAAAAACTTGTGAAGCGTGAAGAAGGCCAAGGCGCACTGAAAGAGCACATGGTCGACAACACTCGAGATCGGCCACGCAGATCAAGCAGAATCGGTTCCCTTTACTCGTCCCTTTTCTTCTGTGGCTAAGCATCCCCAATACGATTTTGCTTCTGTTGGCAATGAAACTTAGGACCCTAGAGAGCATTGGCGGCAATTGCAGTGTGAAATGCCATGTGTCTACAACTCGGCACAAGTTCGAGTACAATGGTAGTCGTTGTCGAGTGTTTTAAGCCTTTGAGTGCGTAATACCGGTCGGAACGCTTATAAATTGAGTCCTCATCCTGATGGATTAGAGGTCCACGATGGAAAATCTGTGTTGGGGTACCAATATATTTGGCCTCTTTGGTCCGGATTATTCCACGTCAGGGGCCAAGCGTGAATACCTCATCGAAGATCTCGTGCGAAATGCAATGCGGTTTCGACTTTCGTTCATATTATACCGGATTATACAACGGTATTATACTTCGGTATGACAAGGGAGAAAGGCGCGTCGTGTCTGGTTACACCAGCGTGGATGGCTTCTTTGACGTGGTGTTGCATTTCATGTATCGGTTACTGAAGGACCTTGCGAAAAATATATAAGACTAATTTCTTTTATGATCACGCATCTGATTTATATATTTTCCGCAACTACAAGCTTAGAAAAAAGACAGACTCAAGGTTCTTACTTTGAGACAGCTTACAACGCCCCTACAGTGAGTATTGCTAAGTAGTAGATTTTACTACGCTTCGTAACCAATCGGTAGCGCTACTTCCCTTCTTCTTGGCTTCTGATTGGTTAAGAAGTGTATCAGAATCTATTGTGTAGTAAAAACTTACTATGATGTAAATGAAACTGCGGACATTTTCACCGAGTCTCATCCTCAAATTATTCTGAATTTCAATCAATGCAAATAGTCAGAAATTATTTAAAAAATAGTAAATATTATTTACAGCTTCAGCAGTTCTGTAAAAACATGTGAAACAATATTAAAAAACCATAATTGTTCAACTGAATTTAAAATTTGAAAATAAAACTTTATTCTTGGAATACGCTTCAATACACTTGATTATTAGACAAAGGATGTTATGTTAGTCTATTATTAAGTAACAAAGTAACACAATCATTATTATTAAAGGAGCACAAAGCAGTTTAATTTATTATTATCTTTGTCTAGGAAATTTTGTCAGTAAATATTCCACGTTTGAAAACAGTAACTGTGCTTCTTACATTTTGCAATGCCTTGCAAATTGCTTTATCTATCCGTTAACTTCTAATTTGAAAAGAGAAGCTCCTTCTCTTAACCGGAAATTGAGTAGATCCTTATTCTCCTTTTGAGGATTACACAAAATAGACTTAGCCACGCGAGAAACTACTACAAGTTATATCTCCATCTATTCTGTACTCACTCTTCTTCCTTATATCAGGAGTTGCAATTATTTCGATTTAAACTTGGAGTGAGTGTTGGACTCTCAATTATTTACTCATGCAATCTTGTTGAATGAATAAATGGATATGTATAATGAGAAACGAACATGTGTTCTATTTCGAAAAGGGTGACATATGGTACTCGAACGTTTCTCAGAACTATTGACGGCGTGAGAAAGAATTGAAAGAAGAGAAAGAGGAGAAAAATGCTTTATGGTTTTCGAGCTTTGTTATTGATTCTTATCTATTTGAAACTTGTTATACATTGTTACATATGGCTTTTCTCTTGAATGGAAAGGACGTTTAAGTGATAAGATAAGCAAGAATTTGTTCTTGTAACACACTCGAAGTAGCATTTTACGAGTAAATAATATACCTTTGTCGGTATTCAGTGTGTAATTTAAATCCGTATCAGATGTCTTGTTAGATCTGTTAATCATCTAAATAGCAGGAAAACTTGTTCCATTTCAGCTAGACTTGAGGATTTAAAATACCAGGTGCGCTCTTGCGTGAGATATGTCAGACATGCAGTACTAATCGCTGAGAGAGAAACCTGGATTAGTTTTCATTTCCTTTTGGGGAGGGACATGTTCCAAATTTACTGAGTAATTTTTTTTTTTTTTTTTTTTTTTCAAAATTATACATTTAATGAGAAGAATTTTCATACGAATTTTAAAATTTCAATTAAATTATGGTTTACAAATTTTAGGCCAGGCGGCAGATAAAAAAATCGTTTTTTATTTATAACTCGTTTTTTTATGGTTTTTTATGAAAACTCTGTGGCCACAAAAATTAAAGTGCATAAAATTTCCCCCAAAAAGGTTCGATTCATTTTTTTCATACGATCGATATTTTTCGAATAATAGCCGGTCAAAGTCCAAATTTGTAAAAAAAAATGTTAAAAACTTTCACATATACTAGTTCTGAAATGATATTTGATAAATTTAAGCACTAATTGCCGGCAAGATCAATGTTAAGAAATCAATTATACATTAGCAACTTATTTTTTATTATTTATAAATAATTTTATTAATTGAATAAATGTTTTCATTATATACGGTTTTCACAATTCAGAATGCCACAGGCGTATAGAAAAATTGGATTAAGATCATTTTCATTCAAAATAAAAACGACGAATTCGTACCAGTCATACCATCGAAAAAGATGCTCTTCTGTTATTATAACGTCTCACTCGATACTTGTACTTCCCTATGACTGGTATGAATTTGAGCTTACGGTATACCTATATAAGTAATAAATGTTTGTAAATTTGTGAAGATTTTACCAAAAAAATTTTCAGCCGACTGATTAATTTAGAAATTTTCTTTTTTTGGAAGCTGACGATCCTTTAGGGTGGAGGTGGAAGGCTCATCTTGCATTCTTCCATGAATACTATACATATAGGCTTGCAATTTCACTTCTCTTAAATAAATATTTCTTGTGGATTAAAAGAGTGTGAATAAAATTAGTATGTCGATATTTTAATTAACAGGAAAACAGAAACAATGTTTTTAAAAGTTAAAATTTGAATTGGTCTCCTCAAGGGAAGAAAACACTTGATTTCTTTATAGCTTTCCCGAATGCTACCCACATTATAATGGAATCAAGTATCCACAATTTAAATGACAAACTACAGTTCTCCACCCACTTTCCTGGAGTATAAATTCTTAAATTTTGGCCCAATGAGTTAACGTTAGGAAATATAGGAGGCGTGTCCATTCGTTCAATTTTAGGAGCGCCCCATGAACAGATGGAAAGCAAAGAAACGTATTTTTTACGATCTCTTGATCTTTCCTTTGCTCTTCACCCACAGTGAATAAAGCAATATGATCAATCGTTTCCTAACTACATGTATCTTTTGAGCCTGAGAAGAGATACATATAGCATTTTTATTACGTTCATTTGCTATAATATGTTTACAAGTTGTCGGGATACTTACACTCTTGCTTACCATAATCGGTGAAAGCCAAGAATATATCTAAAATCCTGAAGAACGATTCTTGTACGCAGAAGAGTATAATAAAGTCGCTGATGCACCGATAAGACACTGATCATTCTTTCAAGGTATGATTATAGCGATTTCCTTGACCTAAAAAATTGTGACGGGATTTAATATACTAAAATGTGAATAAATATTCTCAACATAAATATCTGACGATTTAAATCTACCTTTGTTCGTAACTGCAACCCCCAAAAAAAAATTTCCAATGTAAAAATTTGGAGGTGAGGGCTCTCATTAGAAAACGTACCAAAAAAAAACCAAATCTTTCGCATATACGCTCAGTAAGGGCTATACTCCATTGGAGTTATTTATGTGATAAGCTTACGCATGAAAATGTTTATTACAGGTTTCTCATATTGAAATTACACCAGAATCATACATATCATTCCATTTTTAGTTAAGGGGTTACATCTACTTAGAAATGTCAAAAAATCGATTTTTTTGTGATTTTTGTACGACGACGGAATTTATTCACAACAAATCTTTATTACTTAGTTCCAATCAGTTATAATATCAAGTAATTACAAAAAAATTTTCATACAAAAAAAGTGAAAATTAAGTGACTTATGGTCAATTTTATGAAGATCAAAAAAAAAATGGTGCCCGTGCGGTGAACCATCTGCAGCTTGAACGGCTTATCTGAAACCAAAATCGTTTATATTTTGGATATAAAACAATATTCTTAAGTACTTGACGAGCGAATTTTTTCAAAATCAAAATTTTGTTCAAAATGGCGGATGAAAACACAAACATTTTCTTTTTTCTTAAAAAAACGACTCATTTTTCGATTAAAAAAAAATAATGCATTAAATTAAAATATCTCTCCGTCAAGTACTTCACATTTATATTATAAATAACTGATAAAAATTTGGTGCCGATCGGATTAGTATTGTTTTCTCTATACGGTTCACCGTACTTGAAAAAGTGGTTTCGAGAAAAACGCGTTTAAAGTTTTGAGTCACTTGTTACGCAGCTGCATGAGACCGTTCGAGCGCGCTCGAGGGTCCTTCGCTTAAGCGCTGTATTTCCGTAAGTTATGATCCGATTACAATAAAATTTTAACAAAACATTTTTGAAATGTTATACTTTCAGAAAATGCAATAAAAAAATCGATTTTTTGAAATTTCTAAGTAGACGTAATCCCTTAAACAGGACTCGAGCATTTCCAGTCCCTCACCTGCCCGCTTTTATGACTTGCATAATAGTAACGTATTGTAATCGCAATGAAAAAATAAAAAAATAGTTTTATTACGTCCTTGCAGGACATAAATGCAAGAATCGAAGTTTGAAAATAATGGTTTGTTAGAAAAAGCGGGCAGGTGAGTGACTGGAAATGCTCGAGTCCAGATTAACTAAAAATGGAATGTTACGTATGATTCTGTTGTAATTTCAATATGAGAAACCTGTAATAAACGTTTTCATACGTAACCTTATCACATAAATAACTCCAATGGAGTATAGCCCTTACTGAGCATATGCGAAAGATTTGGTTTTTTTGGTAGGTTTTCTAATGAGAGCCCTCACCTCCAAATTTTTACATTGGAAATGTTTTTTTGGGGATATGGATATTTTTTGGTAAACCACTGTCAACTGCCACTGACTTACTCTAATTTTTTAAAGTTACGTTATATTAATGTTACTTGATTTATTATAATTTAACATACATTAATAATAGTAAAAGATAATCAAATTCCTTCTCTTAAATTTCACCTCAATTGCGTATAAAATAATATTTTTTAGCATTTTAAACTGCGCGCCAATAGCAACCAATCAGATGCCAAGCGCCATGGCATGCGCAGTGATATCATGTGCTTATGGAGAAAGGTACTGGTTATGTACGCGAGAGGAATTTGGTTATATTTACGGGATTGTTAGCTTTGCGATGGTTACGTTTGCGGGATTCGAGTGTACATTGCACTCAACGATCGTTTTTGAAAGCCCGCACTAAAATCTCACAATCAGCCAATCGAAAGCGAAGAAATTTCCTTAAGGGAGTGTGGTGGATAAGACTATTGAAAATGAGAATTACTTGTAATTTTGACAGAACGCGAATTATTATAGCTTACTTGAGCTATGGTTAAAATTTCGTGACCCTTCAGAACCTCAAACCCGAGAAATTAATTATTGAAATTAACATGTGTTCTCATGGGAAAATGCAGTTTTCGTAGATTGTAAAGATATATAAAAATGAAAAAATTATGAAAAAATTCTTAGATACGTAGAAAAAAATAAGAAACCCATATGTGCTTTCAAAATTATCAATCAGAACCCGTATCAAAAGATATTGAATAATTTATATCGTAAATATATTTGTGACGTCAGTGAATAGAAGGTATGGCAACGTCGCATTGACTACACGTGCTCCGTTTAGCCATACATGAAAAGTTCTGAACCAAGAACACTCTAATAAGGACGTTAAACTCCCATGGAGGGGTTTAAACCGAAAATTTTAGGCCTGCGGGGGTAAACAGAAATGTTTGCGCAGAATCACTGCGCATATACAGCTGTTTGAATATGTCTGTATATTCATGTGTCGCCAAGTTCCAATTTAAAAATTCCATTTCTTCATTTTACTCAACAACTATTAAATTTGGAATTTTTTCCCTCTCTGTAGAATTAATCAATTTTTAACTGGAATTATGTGCACAGAACGAGAAAATATCTAGTTCAAATATTTTTTAAGTAAAATGAAAATGTTGATTTTTGAAGTCAAATTTTGAAAAAAATATTTAGCGAAAAAAACATTTATCTATAATTACCTTTGACTAAAATGGAGAATGGAATTTTGAGCTTAACACTTTTGGGTCCAACGCCCTTAAACAATAAGACTTCAAATATGTGCGAACAAAACAAAATTGTTTTAAGATGTAATATTATATTAAGTATTTCATTACTCCCAATTCTTGTGATAATCGTCGCATGTCTCAGATGTCTCTTTGTAATGGAAAATATTGACGTTTTTACAACTTCTGAGATTGAAAAGGAAATTTTTCGAGATGTCAATTTTTTACTTGCAAAGCTATATTAATATCTGGAATTTTGTAAGCCGACGAGAAAAATATTTCCGTAATTTTAACTAATGCGTTCTGTATTCTCGTTGAAATAAAGTGCCATTGATAAATAATTCGATAAAGTCAGTGATAACTGACAGCGAATTCAATATGGTGGCAACATTTTTTTGTAAATTTTTTTGTCACAGGTGGAGCAGACCCCTCACCTATTTCAGACTACAGTCTGCAATGATTACAGAGCAAAGGTGCAAACTATATCACTATTAAAACTATTAACAGTTTTGTACTTTATGTAGCATAGTCGGGGAGAAAATTGGACGAAAAAGTGTCACCTGAGTCATGTTTGATAATGAGGCGGTATATTAGTTATTCTCTGTGAATATGAAGATGTGTGAGAGAAGCAACCATTAAGATTGGCCTATTACCTGTTAATTGTCGTAATTAGTGGGGACAAGTAGAGTTTGGAGGGGATGAGCGTACGATAGCCTCAAGAGAGTCAGAGCAATTTTGAATTTGTGACAGGAAACATATTTCCAATAAGTCGCTACGCTTGAGGCCAGTACGAAAGAGCTCTCAGGTATTAATTTGTATTTCTGTAATTTAAAAGATTCTTTCGGTTGTTTAAAAGTGCAATAAGGGTGATAGTGCTAATCATTGTGTCTGCTTTTCAAATTTGTTCCAGCGTGGCGAATTTTTTCTTTTATATTGTCATGATTTGATCTACGAAATTTTGGGATTTCTCCGATGCGGATTCTTCCTACATGGTTGCTGACGGTTGACGTTCTATGATCTTCGGCGAATTCGTTCTGCGGTCTTCCAATCTTTTTGTTATCTACGATTGCTCGAGAATGGAGATCGACGCCAAAGAAGGATTTATGATTATTGATGTTTCCGTCTCCTTCGATCCGAAAATGTAGGAAGGCATGCGTGAGTTTCTGATGATAGAATTTATTTGGAATTGTTTCTCGATTGTTCTTGTCTAATTTACACGTACCTTGAAATTTTATTTATATTGTGTGATGTGTCTATAATTCGAGGCGTTGCTTCAACGTGATTGATTCTCTGATCAAATTTATTTGTATCTGATTTCGCATTTGATGTCTGATCGATTTTATATGTAATATCGCAATTTATTTTTATTGTTTTATGTGATTTTGAGTAGACAGATTTGTCTCGTTTCTTGCCTATTTAATTTGAGATGGACCAGGTTTATTAGATTGATTTTTTGCCTTTAATTTTGTATCTCGGCGTCACATGTTTGTGATATTTGAATCTGATTTCGAATCTTTTCGTAACGCATTTTAATGATTTATGGTCTTGTTTTCGCCAATTCTAATTGTGTTGATTGTTTATATTTGAATAGCGACTTTCCAATTTTCTTTTGTTAACCTTTTGGATTCATGGATTTATTGTTAAGATTCTTGATTTGAATAATAACTTTATTTTAATGAAATTTCTGATTAATTCTCTCAATCGCCTTCTTTGCCTAATTATTTTTCGCTAAAATCTGCCAATCTTTTTTTAATCATATTTAAAATCTAGCTGTCGAGCATACGCAATGTTGGCTAATTAATTTTAGTTGGTCACAATAACAAACAAAGAACACCATGAAAAAGTGTCCTATTCTAAAAAGATCATACGTATCGAATATCGAAAAGTGTAACGCTGAAATGCGTGGACCCGATTCCTTATTGGTCAATACAGTTCGTGACGCGTTGTATATCGATAATCGCGGGCGACGCGGGAAATTTTAAATCTTTATATTGTACAAAATCGCTTAAATTAAAAATAAAGTCAACCCGCGCGCGGAAGCGCGCGTTCGGTCTCGTTATTAGAAAAGTATTAGATCCAATACTTTTTTTCATAGGAAAGTTTAGGAAAATATCTGTATAATAGCTAAAGTTAATATTTTCAATATAAATATTTTTTCAGTAAAAAAAGTTTGTACTCTTCGCGGGCACATTCTCATTTACACGTGGCGCTTTCGCGCGCTTGCACAATGCACACGCCTTACCAACCTTTATCGCTTCTATGTACTTCTGCTTTAATTACTTTACTTTTGAATGAAGAGGAAAATTAATTTACTTACAACTAATGTTCTATCGACATTAAGGAACACATTCACATCAGGATACTCGTGCTTCGCTTTCGATATTTGATTTAATCGTCATCTAAACCTCGTACTTCGCGCTCGGCTCTTTTCATCGTATAATAGATTCAAATAAATCATTAACAAGACATATTTTCGGACAGTTTCTGAAGTTTAATATCAATTTTCGAGATTGAAATGAAAACAAAGGGTCCTATAAAAAAAATTGTTAATAGGAAACTTATAGATTTTTTCCATATCAATAACTTTTCCTCGCAACATTTTTTCGTAATTCGCATAGTTCGATCATAAAATTATATTTTTTCTATTTAATAACTTTTCTTTTAAATAAAATGATAAGAACATGCCGGATATAAAAAGTTTCTAAATAAAATTTGTAAAACTTTTTCTGCTCAATAATTTTGTAATAATTTAAATTCAAGTATGAAGGCCAAAGCAAATAATTTTTAAATGAAAAATTATAGACACATATTTTCACTGTGGACATTCAAAACGGTGTAAAATTATTCTTGAATTTAGTTTTATCCTTCGGAAATTAGGATAGATACAGACGAATACGGTACGCTGAAAGAAATTTAATAACAGAATACTTTAAAACCGATATTATAATACAATTTATTAAAATCGGATATTTATATCAGATTTTTTAATATAATGATTTACAATCTCCTCAACTGAATCTTATAATTTTTGTTAGCGTCTATATTAATTTGTAGAATATTTATATTAACACGTGTAACTCAAGTTAGTAATTTCTGTAAATGCTTTTATATTATTTGATAATTATATTATCAATTTTTATTATTCTGCATTTACAATGCATAAAATATCAATCTTTGCTATTGAATATATGTACCAATTCTTGTATTCTCAAGAATTTCAGTTTCGTAAGTATGCTAACAATAATAATTTGTATATTTGCACGATTTACCTATCATCCTAATCGACTATATCTATTACGAATATTGAAATAGCAAGTATTGATACTAAATTTCTTTCAGCAGTGTAGACGTAAAAAAAACTTCACAATTAAAAGTAAAATACAAAACGAATAGCAGTAAAGATGTATCAATTAACTTTTTTGCTCATTTAACGAGCACTTTGAATCGCAAAGTCTTGCGTCTTATAAAGGAATCATTAAGACACAAGAAATCTTTTACTTTCTTCCATTTGCTTTGAATTTTCTGCTGGCCTTTGAGCTCAATGAGACATCTGACTCAATACTATCTCATTGGTAGTTATTCTCTTCCTCTGGAGTCTCAGATTTGTCTAATGATTGGATATATAAGGTGATGGGCAGAAAAAATATCATACTTTTTGTTCTTACAGATTAAAATTGTTTCCTTTATATATGCTTTCTTTCCCCAGGGGTTCCAAACGATCTTTATATTCGTAGAGTTTCGCTCGAGCCTCACATCGTTTCTCTCTCTGATTCTTTGTCAAATCATTTGAAAAGCTCACGCTTATTTCTTTGAATTTGGATGACTTCTCATTTACATCTTTCTTTTAGTGAGCTTTTTTCAAGAAAACTAGTAGAGTTTTTGATCTTTCATTTCTACCAAGCCATTTTCAGAACTCAATTTCTTCTTCTCCGATGTTTGTACCAGTTTTGACGAAAATGTCAATTGCTGCATACAACGGATTTTCTATTTCACTTTCACTGAAACCGTAAAACACCAAATTTTTTGCTCCCGTTCTTTATTTTGCAGGAATTTCAAAGATTTTTCAACTTTTTCTAGTCTTTGTTCATGTAAAATGTTTTTATTATTAGGTCTTTCAAGATTTTATCAATCCAGATTTTTTTTAAATTGACTACGTCCTCTTGCATTTTTAATAGAAGAGACTTAAGATCTTTATTAGTTGTCATCCTAATTTTTGTTCGATATTATCACTTACAAGTATATTATAGATACACGATATAGCCACTGCCAGGGCGAAATGTTAGCATGTCTGTTCGCTAGAACTCCTTTCTATATGGATTTTATAAATCCAAAAACAAATAAATAAATTCAAATTTGTTTTAAATTTTGATAGCTTAAAGATTTGAACTCGAAAAATCAATTTTTAAATAAGGAGGTAAAATATATAGCAAGTCATTTTAATTGGAATTATTCACTCAAGAAAACGCCTAGTTAAGTTAACTAGAATTTTGGGTTAAATATACCCTAACTATTTTTTCTGGTTAATGTAACCAGAATTCTGATTATTTTAATAAGAATTGCTAGTTAAAACAACTAGAATGCTGGTTAAATCAACCATAATTCTGGTTACTTTAACCAGAAAAAATAGTTAGGGTATATTTAACTCAAAATTCTAGTTAACTTAACTAGGTGTTCTTTTGAGTGTTCTAAAAATGATTGCGTAACAGTTATCTAACATGAATATATCAGTTAAGTATAACAGTTATATAACTATTGTCATCCGCCGACGATGTGATAATTTTCATAAATACGGGTGCGAAAAATATACCGCTTCTCTGTATTCGCTGCGTAACCCCTACAATGTAGTGGATAACGATATTTTTTTTTACTAATGTTATCATTAATGAACTAGTTTTCCAGCTTTTTGTGGAGATAAATACCTTCTTATTTATGCCAGACCATTTTTCACTGATTAGACATACTTAAAGTATTAGGCCCTATGTGAACTATTCTACGAAAAAATAATTGTTGTCAGACTATCTTCTGGTTAGTGGAATATTTTTAGTGTCGTAATACATAATTCTGAGAAATCAGACCAGCGGAAGTTAATGAAAAACACAAGATTTATTGACCCAAGTAGACAATTATCTGTGAGACTGAGTTTATCAGTTATACTTGTAGTAGGTTAAATTACACACTTATTAAAAGATCAGATTTCATGTGTTTCAGAATAATTAATAATTAATTATAATTTCGTATAAAAATTGATATATAGTCCAAAGGAAAAGTCGCAGTTGAGAAGATAACAGAACCCCCAAATTACGAGGCGTAACTATAAAATTTCACCTAAGGGAACATGCACACTGCACATATTACATATACATGAGATGAAAAAGGAAGGTTTAGTATTGATAAATTCATATTCAAAATGTAGGAAACAAGAGCTTAGGTGAGTGCAGAGAGGGTGGGTCAAGAAGGGCGTATATGTAAAAATAAAAGTAGAAAAATTAAACATAGTGAAATGATTCATCATAAAATTTTTATATACATATTACACACAATTTCGAAAAACTTTAAAAATATATCTGGAGATTTCAGGTTTAAAAAAATGGATTTTCTTCTACATACATAAACTCAAATGAAAAATCTGATAGATCAAAATCAAGACGAATAGCAGTGCTTCCTTTTCGGAAACATATGTAATTTCTTTTGTGCCTTTTTGTGCCTTCGTACAGTCACACACTCTCGAGATTGAAGTGGCTGTAAGCTCGATAGGGAAATTGGTCTGCGACGGTTGAAAGAAAATTTCTGCCTCTGACTTTTGATGACTTCGAAAGAATCAGGCATTCCCCGTAAGGCTTCATTTTAATTTCATCATTTTGAATAAATCTGTCTTAAAGGAAAAGGTAATAGGGGCAGAAGTGGCCTTTTAAAGCCAATAGCTGTAACTAACCATAAAAAGTGCCTTAAGCGAAATTCCAGATATCGATAAGACACGCGATTTTAGTGATAAAAAAAGGGACTGCTTTTAAACGTTTCTTGAAATGAGGGAACGTTTTTCTCATCTTTTTACTTTTTTCACACACAAGCTTGCATTTTTTATATTTATCAGTAAGTTTATCTAGTATTTTCGAATATTATATATTCTATTTATCTGCATTTAAAAAAAAATGTAGAACGACATTCTTCATTTAAATTAGAGATGTCGACTGTAAAGTCATTTGTGCAATTTTTCAATGAAAATTTGGACACGTTTGAAACATTATATTACGAGTAGCACAATTTCTCGAAAAGTGTTTTATTTAATAATATAAAACACAAGAGAGCCTATACATACACATAATACGAAACATATTGTTAAAAATAAAGATCGTCTGATAAATTCTCTTTCTGGCTAGACTAAATGGTATATAATTGCTCTTTTTCTTTCTCAGACTTGGAATATAACTTTAAACGGTATATAAAAAATTGACGCATAATTATCAATGCCATTAAAAAAAGGAGGACGAAGAGAATCATAGAAAGAAAAAGGGACTTAACCAGTTATTAGTATCATTTAAGTTTTTCCCCCTTTGTGTGGTTCGAGATGTAACAGTTAGTAAGAAATTACGGTTAAAGAAATTTGCGTGCGGGAAATTGGATGTCGATGGAATATTTAGGTAGCAGGATAGCGTGCATGATTATTTCTGGGGCAGTATGAATGATTGTTATGTACGCGTCGTCTAACAATTTTTCATTTTTTATACTTTCGTAACAGCCAACTTTGCTGCGAATGCACCACTTGGAACCGGTTTTCCATGAATCCTTCATTTCTTAATCCCCCTGTGCATTACATGCGTGTAAGCCAAGTGATTTCGAACAAATGCCGCTGGCCTCTGCTGTAGGCATATTCATAAATACATATACCTATACGTAACACATACATATGCAAATACATATGCATATAAAGGCATATTTAGTTCGAGTACTGTCGTCGAGCAGAGCAAGCTTATTAATGACTCTATGACAGTAAGCCGCTCCTTTGTGGCAGTCGACAAATATTAGTTTTATGTCAACTTGCCTAAAGTATTATTATTAAGAAAGATTAAATAACTTTAAGATGTTGTGGGACAAAAATTTGTCCAAGAGAAAGCAGTTAATAAAGAAAGGGCTTACCAGAATCTTCTCTATGACATCTCATACATTAATTATTATATTTAATTAACATTCGGTTACAAGAAACGGTGATGTTTATTCATATTCGCTGCTTTCCCAGTGAAAAGAACATGAGTGAAAACTTTAAGTATGGACTGAAATAGTGAAATATTTCACAACTTGCCATATACTCTTTAAGATCACTATCAGAGCGCCCACACAGATGGCAACCCGGTAATAAGGGTTGAATTAAAAAGAATTGAAATTTCAAAACTTATATTTCATTTGAAGGAGTTAAAGCTATTTATTACACATATTTTGTAAACTATAGTAATAAGAAGGAATTAAATGTACTCAAAAATGACCTCTTTCGTAGAATACAAAACATCTCTGTGAAGTGTATCTACCGATACAAAAGAATAGAATAATAATACTCATTTTTACGCTGAAATCTAAAAATATTAATTTTTCTCTATTCAACACTTATTACTTCGCAATCGCATAGAAATTTTGCTATCGGAAATTTTTTTTTCTAATTATGATTACTCAGTTTATTTGTATGACCAGATCGGAGCCAAATTCCTCGATCTGGGCTCGGCCAGGGCTACAAAAAAATTTCTATACGTGGTAAGGCGTTACAATATTTTAAAAAGTAATAGTAACGTCCTCTAGGAAAAAGTAATATAAACTTATTTCTATACATATGTAATATACATTAAATTTTTTTTAACCGTTACGCACATATCTATGTTAACGGTGCCAGAGGGGTATGAATAGAAATGAATAGAAAAAATATAATTCGTCGTAGTATTTTCGTGAATCGTGATTGTATCAACGATCACTAGTTTATGATTACTTTAAAGATACTTTCTTAAGAATTGTGCTGGTTATTACTTCTCGATGACGAAACAGAAATCAAAGCTAATCTTAAGAGAATCTTGCGGCAAAAAGCAGCGTAGAGTACTTTAGCTTTTATTGCCAGTTAACAAAGTAATTATTTCAAAGTGCAGAGTAAAGTACGCTTTCTAATCGTCCCGATTGATTGCTTGTTACAGGTCCGATCGTCTGCAGTGCCGACAATCGACATCAGTGCGGGTTGGTGCGTCTCCTAAGTGCAGTGCTGAGAGTGCGTTCTTAAGTGCAGTTCTTTAAGTGCTGTTGATCGATCGAAGCTCTTCGCATAAAATGAACGAATGACCCAGTGATTCATCGAGATGAGGCCAAGATCGTGCTCTTTGTTCCTCTTGCTGTGCTTCCTCCTCACCAGTGCAGTTCAACCCTTCACCTCTAAAGAAGGTGAGTTTGTCTTCCTTTCCTTTTGTATAGAGTGAAATGAGAAAGGAATATTTTATTAGAAAGAGTAAATCATGGACGTTGATAGTCGAGCACGTTTAGGGTGCCGTAAGTTTATGGCTTGTTATCGGAGAAACGAAAGGTCTGGAGTTCGAGTTAGATTCCCATTGAATACGAATATTCTCAAAGCGCCCTCTAGATGTATGTTCCAGACTCCAGCAATTGTTTAGTGATCGATTAAAAGAGCTTGCCTGCTTATCTTCACTGAGAAATTAAAGGCGTGTACTGGAATTGCGGTAGCGAACTCAGGTCTAAAAGAAAGTCGCTGATCAGGATGACGGTACAAAGCCAAGAAAGAGAAAGATATATAGAGTAAGTAGACGAGGCATTGAGGGCGTGGAGGCCGTGGGTCGTTAAGTTTGCCATTTAACTCGTGCCGTCCCTATAATGAGCTCTTAACGATGCTCGCGATTCGAAGAGGTTGAATCATCGAGAAACTCATGCGATAGTACCACCCTAATCGAGAATAACGGAGTTACGAGGCTACTTTTCGCGATTCTTATTCGACTATCAATCTCTGATCCAAAAAAGCTGAATCACGAGAACCGGCGAGTAACTTAAGTGTCTTGTGAACGTAGTGCATTCTAATCACTCGAAAGAAAGATATTGTGTAATATCCCATCGACAAACGTGACGTATTAAAAAACCAACTGCGCTGCACTCTCACGATAAGAGATTTCTAAGTGTTATTATCTATCGCGGAAAGAAAAACTCTGGAGTTCGAGGATGAGAACCTTCTTGACCTTTAATTAGAGCATTGCATAAATTGCGCATATAGAACAGAAGCATAAAACCGAATTTTTACAATATATTATGAGCAGATATGAATACTTACTATTATGCATTCTAAATATACATATATGAGCAAACAAAGAAACTGATGCATGTCAAGCCAATAAATGCTCGTGATCGATCGAAATCGATCAAAATTTGTCAAATTTTCCGAGTCAAACTGTTCGTATCTTTATTTGTTCCAGTTCGAATCGTGTCGTTAAAAAAAATGATCGATTAACTAACGTTGATGAAACTGTCTTGATGAAACTGACGTTTCATGAGTTGATCAACATTTTTTCAAAAAGTTAAATACACCCCTTGTGGAAATTTCCCCACTTGTCCTTATTTAAAGTTGGATGCTAACTAGAATCCAGCTAGACATCCTAGTCAGAAAAACCTCTAGAGGAAGTGATTGCATCGACTTGGTAATCTATTCACCTCTAGTCAGAACCCGATAATTGCAAAATAGTTGACAGCGCGCTGTCAGCTATTTTATAAAGTAAATAAATTACCTCAGTGCGAAATGGATCGTACAAAACGTGCACAGGAACAAGTAAGGATTAGAGTAAAAAGGCATAGATCCTTAAAAAACTTAATCGCGAATGAACAGGATCAACTAGCTTCCTCGAATTTTTCCAATAAAGAAGAAGAAATAAAATTTGAGGATGTTTTCGGGGTATCTAATTATGAAGGTGAGTAGAAATTATTACTATTATAAATATTCAATTATCCGTATGCTTATTTCAGTACAATATAATTATAATTCTAAATCTTTAATGATTTAATCGCATTCTGCATTAAGTGTATTTATTTTTAAAAAATCTGTAAGCCATATAGGTTACCTAAACTATAACCAAAATAGGTTAAACCTAGGTTCTCTCGCGAGAACCCGATCCGATATATAAATCCGAAATATAAAACTAAAAAAAATTTGGTTATATTAACACTATTTTATTCACATTCAGATCCTTGTTTTCTCGAAATTATTTTAAAATAAAGGAAAGTATGGAGTTAATTTATTAATTAATTCAATTTTTATTATTAACCTAATTTATAAATCAGTTTACATATAACCTCGAAAAATATTTAGGTATACATAATGACACTGGTCAACAAAATATGACCTGTGTGGGGTTCGGATGAGACATACCATTTCCATGGTAGTTTTCTGTGCTGAATCCAAATCTGACCTCCGTTTTTCTCCATCATGTTAAGTTCTTGAGATTTTTTGAGTTAAATATTTTTTCAAAAAATCACAAATCGTGTGATAAAAGGGTGAAAAAATTTTTTTCACACAAAGCGAGACATGTTTTCGATGCGTTTTTTAACGCAGAATCCACTGTTTTTTTTTTGTTTTTTCGATATCTCATATAGTTTTTGAGATAATTTAAAAAAACAAAAAAAAAACCACGAAAAAAATGGTTTTACGAAAATTCTTATATTTAAGTGAATAAATTTTATTTTTTAGTCACTCTGATGTCCTTCTCTTCATTTTTTGATGCAGAAATAATTGCAAAAAAGCTTACAGTTCCAGCTGTAATGGTTCGAAAGATACAAGGCAGAGAACTTGTCTCTTTCTAAAGAGTTGCCAATTTGACGGTTTACAAGTACTCGAGGCGAATCATTGTACATTTTCTAATATATCATTGCATTAGTGTCTTTAATATTTGCAATAACAATAATAATAATAATTCAATAATTTAAAAAATATATTTATAAGCTGCTACTACTCCCTAGAAACTTTTTCTTCTGCATGCTCGACGGTGATGAGTATTTGGTTCATCAGTCATGAGCCTCCAGCAGTAGTCTGCTAAAGCGTTCACACTCCGCTTACCTTGGTATCTCTTTTCGATTTCAGCGATGTCTTGATGAAACCGTTCCCAGTGTTCATCACTGACTGCCCCTAAATTCTCTGGGAAGAAGTCCAAGTGCGAGTGAAGAATGTGAATCTTTAGTGACATGTTCACTTTCAATTCCTTGAAGTTCTGCAGCTTAGTGTTTATCAGGTGTTTGTAGTTTCTAGATTTTGTGTTCCCCAAGAAATTGTTTATGACAGCTTTTACTGACAACCAAGTTTTTCTCTCAAGGTCAGTCAAGGTTATTTCAAAATCACAATCCAACATTAGTTGTCGGATTTGGGTTCCCTGAAAAACTCCTTCCTTGATTTTAGCTTCACTAAGCTAACAATTAATTTAACATTTTATTTAACCTCATAAACACTATGCTGCAGAACTTCAAGGAATTGAAAGTGAACATGTCACTAAAGATTTACATTCTTCACTCGCACTTGGACTTCTTCCCAGAGAATTTAGGGGCAGTCAGTGATGAACACGGTGAACGGTTTCATCAAGACATCGCTGAAATCGAAAAGAGATACCAAGGTAAGCGGAGTGTGAACGCTTTAGCAGACTACTGCTGGAGGCTCATGACTGATGAACCAAATGCTCATCACTGTCGAGCATGCAGA
The DNA here is from genome assembly GCA_904066005.1 of Synergus itoensis. Taxonomy (NCBI): domain Eukaryota; kingdom Metazoa; phylum Arthropoda; class Insecta; order Hymenoptera; family Cynipidae; genus Synergus; species Synergus itoensis. The sequence goes on from CAJFCP010025590.1 coordinate 64,115, forward strand.
AGAAAAAGTTTCTAGGGAGTAGTAGCAGCTTATAAATATATTTTTTAAATTATTGAATTAATATTATTATTGTTATTGCAAATATTAAAGACATTAATGCAATGAGATATTAGAAAAAGTACAATGATTCGCCTCGAGTACTTGTAAACCGTCAAATTGGCAACTCTTTAGAAAGAGACAAGTTCTCTGCCTTGTATCTTTCGAACCGTTACAGCTGGAACTGTAAATTTTTTTGCAATTTTTTCTGCATCAAAAAACGAATAGAATGACACCAGAGTGACTAAAAAATAAAATTTATTCACTTAAATATAAGGATTTTCGTAAAACCATTTTTTTTCGTGTTCTTTTTTTTTTTTTTTTAAATTATCTCAAAAAAAAAAAAAACCAGTGGATTCTGCGTTAAAAAACGCATCGAAAACATGTCTCGCTTTGTGTGAAAAAAATTTTTTCACCCTTTTATCACACGATTTGTGATTTTTTGAAAAAATATTTAACTTAAAAAATCTCAAAAACTTGACATGATGGAGAAAAGCGGAGGTCAGATTTAGATTCAGCACAGAAAACTACCATAGAAATGATATGTCTCATTATATATCTATATAATATATCTAATCTATCTATACATATATGTAATAATATATATCTAATATAATGTATATCTAATAATATATACATAATAATATATATCTAATCTACCTATATATAGTGTATCTAATGCGCTCGATTTTCGAGAGATTATTTCTGATAAATTCATGTGAAAAAACAACGTTCTTGAAGGTTTTAATCTTTATTTGAAGGAAAATAATCATTAATTTATAATCCCCCAATGGCGTACGATGCGAAGTCCCCCAAGCTTGTTTTATCCGAAATCTGTATAAATTCTTCAAAAATTCTGTAAAATCTTTAAATAGTGTCATTCTTAAAATCCCATGAAAATTAATTTAGAATGCTGTGAGTAAAATTAAAATTATATTTTAATAATTAAGGCTTTCAATATGATTTTTAAAATTTCTAAGGATTTAAATTTTGATAGTCGAACTTTTTTAATTTTATTTTAAGTATTTGATCCGATTTAAACCGTTCTGAAGTACTAAAAAAAAAAAGAACGATCAGTTTTGTGATTCTTAACGGTTGCTCGGATCAATCGCTAGACAAAGTTGAATCTAACATTATTACAATCTAATATCTCAGAACAAACTCCTCTCAAAAAGATATTTTTAAAAAACTTTCAAGAAATGTTTATATGTGTATATGAAAACAATAAAATAGCAATGAAAATAATAAAGAGTAACAACGAGTTATTAAGAAATTAGATTTATACAGTCTGTTCAACAAAAACGGGTACGCGATTTCTTCTACAGTTTAAGCTTAATCAACTGAATTCTTTTTGGGCCTGAAAGTACGTTTCGAGCACTGTCGCAATATTTGTTTCGTCTCAGTTTAACGCGTACCGTCGCGACGGTACGCGTCGTGCCGAGTAGATTTCCTTCTCTGTCAAGAATGGAAAGCTGAAAATGGTATTGAGACGATACTCTCCAGATGCCAACCCGACTGAAAACGTTTGGAGTTACGTCAACCCCAAACTTGCAGGAAAACGTGTCTTCACACTGATGCCCTGTCCTGTCCACAATAGAGACTAAACTCGTGAACGTTCGACGCGACGTTCTTACTTACGTTCGTTTTTACGTCACAAGTAGACGCGTTGAACACTGCTACCAACTATTTTGACAGAGTTTTTTTTTTTTTCTATCAACAACTGCGATAGTTGGTAGCAGTGTTCAACGTGTCTGTTTGTGACGTAAAAACGAACGTAAGTAAGAACGTCGCGTCGAATGTTCACGAGCTTAGTCTCTATTGTGGACAGGGCATGACACAGCTATCTCGCAAGATCAAGGAGATCTAGCTCTCTTTACCTGCACAGTATGCTCAAAATCTGGTGGCAAGCATGCCGAAAAGATGCTATTATAGATAATATTATAGCTATTATAGATAACAACGGGGACTGGGGACCGCGTATTAGGTAAGTGCGACGTAGTGCTTGAAACGTACTTTCAGGCCCAAAAAGAATTCTGTTAATTAAGCTTGAACTGTAGAAGAAATCGCGTACCCGTTCTTGTTGAACAGACTATAGTTATAACTTTGTTGAAAAGAAGAAGATTTATCAAAAGAATTATCTAAATTGTAAAATAGTTTACCGAACATGTTTGAAAGAATAAAAATTGTTTCCGCACAACAGTATATCATAAAGAATAGAGATTCGAAAATAATATTCTGCTATCTAATCTGCGAAAAAAACAACCTATCCGTCCACAAGAAAAAAGGGTCCATTATACTTTGATCATCCGTATCTCGTATAGTCTTTCTGAAACGCGGATTGAGATTCCACAATGCTACGGTTATTTAGGGACACGGAATTGTGCTAGTATATGTGTTATTTTCACCTGGGTTGTTGTCACGCCTTCAATGCGTTTACAAGTGTGCAAGTCCCGCCTCCTTTTGCTTCAACAAAATTAAATACATATTTCAATAGCATATAGCAGGTAGATATATTGCTTTAAAAAGCGGAAACACTTAGATTTACGTCCAGTAACTTGATGGATCGCAAATTTTCTACAGAAAAATCATAACCACTCAATTACCTTCCTGCCAAATGAAAAATAAAATTAAAAGGCGCGTCTAAATTATAATTCAATTTCGATTTTGCATACATCGGCAATTATCTACGCTCTCGAAGGCGAGTACTCCATGGCAAAAGGAATATCAAGTCTTTTAATTTCCGGTGAATTTCCAACGAACGTCTCTCCCACAATGGAATGGCCGCGGCGCGGCACGGCGGAGCGGCGGCTAAACGTTGAACAGCTATTGGGTTACGCGATGTGCAATAAAAAATTCGACATTCCTCTTTCGCCGCGCGCGAAATTCACACAATATCGTCCAGCGTTAATGCTCGTCTCATCCTTCTACTGAGTGGCGCCATAAAAGTGTTAATTTGCAGGAAAATATTTCAAGCGCGCGCGAAGGGAGGTAGGTCTTAAATTCCAGCAGGGCGATATCCACCGACCGAAAACTTTAAATGGCGGAATACTAAGTATCGAATTATCTCTCTCAGGATTTTGAGTAACAGGAATGAGAGCGCCCTTGGGAGCGCAGACTAAGCGGGTCGTTACCAACCAAGCAACGACTTCATTGTCGATATTTTTACGCGACGTTTATTACTTCACATACAAAATTGCAAAATGGCACTTTATCAGGGCTATAAAAATCGGAACTGACATTTAACGATTATACGAATATTAGGATGCGAGAATCTCTTTCTGGATTCTTTATAAGTTAATACAAGCACTATATATATACGATCTGAATAATGGGAATTGAAGTTAGCAAGAAAGTCCTAAACTCCAAACGATTGTTTTCTAGAGTGCTATTTTGATGCATCTCATAAATTTAAACATTTATTAAATCCTATCCTCTCATCTCGACCAGAATTCCTAGACGATTAAACTAGCTTAACGTTTTTCTGTCTACTTGTCTAAAATTTCTAGAAAAATATCTAAAATTTTTGTCTTTCATCAAAATATGGGCATCACATCTTGTAAGTAACATTTTATTTTAAGCGTACAATTTTAAAAATACAAAATATACTTCGTGACAGTTTTTTTGGTTACATCTGAGAATACATTGATATTTCTTCTGTAATTCAAATTTATCTACGAATACTGAAAAATCTGCTATTGTGAATAAGAACTTTTGGTTCATATTCAAGAAGATGTGTTATCTCTAATTTGCATACGAATAAAAAGCGACTTCATCTTTTGATCACTTGCTTTCAAAACCTCTGATCCACTACAATATGCAACAGCAGATTGAAGGTTTTCAAAAACCTTTTCACGCTCGGTCAAAAGTATGATAAAACTACAGTCAACACATTCCCAGGATGGAATGATTTTAAGATGGAATATGCTAGTGAAGTCAAAGATCATTTCCATTACTATATTAGATTTGGTTGTAACACGTTCGAAGTATAGAACTGCAGACATCGTTCGTTACTAGTGCTCGACGACAGTAATTAGTTAGCTGATGCTATAAGGGTTGCGCTCATACATATATCTAGGAGGTCGCTTAAAAGTAGCTCTAGGGAGCATAATCCATCATCGAAAACGACTGGTAACGCAACCGGTCGAACGATGACTAATCAACGCGCTGACTCGCCGTATAATTACCCACCGTCTCATTGCATGAGGTTCAGACGCTGACAGCTTTTCTGTTATGGGTGATTCTCAGATAACTGTGATTTTTACAACTCAAATTTAAAAAAAATTAAAAATGCTTTAAAACCTATGTTTTGGGTACTATTATTCCCTCATTATGCTCAGAATTAAGCCTGTAATGTAGTTCTACTACAACTTCAATAGACAAAAAATTAGGACAAAAATTGAAAATTTTAATGCCACGGTACTGACATCTAAATGAAATATGCAAAGTACTTACCTAAATCTTTTCAAAGTCTTAAAATAATAAAGCGAATGATAAATTATAAGACTTTGATAATGATACAAAGACAGTTTTGGTATTTTCTTTCTTGATTTTAACAATCTCTGAAATTTATTAATATGTAATAGAATTAGAATATTAATTTTTCTTAGAATAAAACCAAGTTTAACATGAGTTAATAAATGAAATTAATTAAAATTTTTAACAATTATAAATGTAAAAAACCATAATACAATTTTTATATAATTAAATATTAATCTATAACACAGGTTTTTATCAAAATACTTAGTGAATCATTTCTTATTTCTTAAACTTCGTCGTAGGGTTACACTTGGAATCACTTTAGGTTTTTTAATTTTACAACTGACTTCGGGGTCTTTCTGAGATCTTTTCTCTTTTTTCTTAATTTTTCATCCTGCTGAACTTTAGTGATTTTTTCTTCTGTATCAATACACGTTTTTTACTTGTTGTAAACAGTTTATTATTGCACCAGTTTTGGAGCCCAGGTATGTTTTTCAGTTTTGACCGGAGTTTTGGAGCCATTTTTCATAAAACTAGAACAATTAAAGATAATAATAAATTAAAACATTAAGAAAATATATATTAAAAAATTATTTGTTATTCTTACCATGGTATTGACATCCACGGTACTGACATTTGAATTTATAATCAACCTAACCTAATTTTTTGCACATAATTAAAATGATTTTCCAAATAATTTTGATTGTACACGTAAAATTAAATATATATTCAGTATAATTAATCTAAACATTGTATTAATACGCGTAAATTTCAATACCATGGTACTGACATGTAATTTTATGACTTACCTTTTTCAAAACAAAACAACTTATTTCTGTCGTAATGTTGGGACTAAAAATAAACACACAGCTGTAAACTCTACACAAATAGTCCTTCTTTAAAATTCCACCAGAGGGAGCGAACGAAACTGAATGAAAAATGGCGTTTAGGCAGCAAATATTTTAAATTTAAAAATTGAATAAAATCCCACGATATAAATCAATGATAATTATTCCTTTCTACCAATCAATATTTTGGTATAAGTGCAGCATAATTTGATGGAATATACATTAGATTTTAGTTATAAAAGCTAAACTTTAAATTATAAAACGAATGTTTATAGAAAATTATACATTTAATTTGAAAAACGAGAATCGGACATGTCACGGTACTGACATTTTGAGTGTATTTATGTAAGTTATATATAATCCATGACTACTTATGCTTTAATATTCAATGTCGACGGTAGAATACTATCAAATTTATCATATTTATAATTTTTTAATAAAAAAAAAATATTTTGAATGATAAAGAAAGTACTGGACATAAAAAATCACAACTATCTAAGAATCACCCTTATAGTCATAGAAGATAGTTACGCTTAGCTCTTTGGCAGACGGTTACGATGTTAATTGATTCTATTAATTGGTTAATTTCTGACTTCTTTTCGTGTTTTCACTATATACAGTAGGGTGGGTAGAAAAAAAATATTTATTTGAATTTTTATAATGACTAGCAAAAATCATTTTCTACATATCAAAATGAGTCTTCATGATTCTTTTCACATTTTTAAATTGATATCTTCAGTTAGCAGAAACTTTTTAATGTTTGAAATTTTAAAAGCAGTGATTTTTTCGATATATTTCAATTTTGGGTTATCATTTCTTCATCGAATTAGTTTTTACTCTACGAGTTGATTTATTTCGATGTAAAAGAGGACTTTCAAAAACCTTTAGTGTAAAAAAAATGTTGATGAATATACTTACGTAGAATATAATATTTATTTGAAAATCGAAATTTCGAAGAGAATCAAAAATGATATATCATGAAAAATTTTTTTTCTAATAACCTTTTTAGGGCTGTATCAGGACCTAAAAATACAACTAGGTTTAGTAGGAAAAGACGAAATAACTATAATTTCGATTTTGGCGTATCATTAAGTAAAATAATATAAAATAATTATATAAATTTCAATTCTGGGTCAATTCTTTATCGAAACATTTTTCCCTGATCGAGTTTATTTATTTTTTACATTGTAATATTATTTTTCAAAATATAATAGATAATAATATACCTTCGGTACTAAATTTCAGGATTTGCAACGCAAGATATTGTATATTTTATCTAACGACAAGAAATAGTTAAGGCTTTCTTGGCCAACCGACTAAAAGACATGAGGGTGCATCGAACAGCAAATAATAATCAGGGCTTTCTTGGTCAACTTATTAAAAGACATCAAGGTGCATCAAACATCAAATAATAGTCAGGGATTTCTTGGCCTTTCTTGGTTTACCACCATTACATTTTTTTTACTAAATTTAGAAACTTAAAAAATATAATAAATTGCATTTAAGGGTGGTTACCATTTATAAATTAATTTCTGGCGTAAATGCAAAAACACATAAACTTCATTTTATTATTCATTTTATTTATACTTAGAATTACTTGTACTTGAGAATTAGATACTCTTAGCAAGTATAAATAATAAGGACTTGCTGCAATTATTACTCGGAATTATCCATACTACTACTTCGAACGATGTGCAATAATTATGTTGGACAAATATTGATGTCGAAGAAGATTTTAGATAATCGATAATAATAATTGGTACATATAAAATTTCCATATGTATTACATAATGAGAAATATCATATTAGGTCTCAGATAGACAATAGACGAGGACAGGAATGCGGTTAGAGATTTATGGATAGAGAATAAATTTTATAGAGAAACAATTAAACAGGATGAACATTGATTGAAAAAGATGAATTTTTAATCCGTGATAATTAACAATGTAAAACCTAAGTAGTTCGCGGATATTGTATAAGGATTGAATCGTGTATAAAAAATGAAGGATTGAAACGTATAAGTATAAAAACGGATAGTAATATTTAAAAACGGACACAGAAAGATTTAAACGGATAGTGGCACAGGATAAAATCATTATTCAAACGGATACACGGATAACCAACGAATACAAACGGATCGAAGAGTATAAAAAAGTATTTAAACTGATACTTATGGATAGATGACGGATTAAAACGGTTGAGGTTTCAATCCGTTTATTTCCAAGTTCCAGCAGGGCAGAGTAATATCAAATGTCGAATTTATCGAAACTGACTCAAGCTGTGATAGAATCGAAAAACAAAGTTCAATTATTCGAATTGAATGAGTATTTTAGCATTAAGGTCGGATTAGTATCATTTAAGTTACATTCAGTCAGTGGACCTCTAATTTTTTTGCTTCTTTTATATATGTATATCTGAGTGATTTTCTAGTCGAAAATATAGAAAAAAGTCAACGTTAAAAACAAGATGTAAAAAAAGTTAATGGCCAATGACTTATTTTCAGCAAGAAATTTTAGATGGACAGGTGCTTTTCTGAGAGTTACTCTTTTACTTCTTTTTGCTCGTCTTTCTGGTGAGCACTTGTTATTCGTCAATCTCCTAAGTTCTCAGGACTTTGATGACTTTTACGGATTTTAAACTCTCCATCCCTTCAACAACTCATCGCATGCAAGCCGCAAGGGAAGTCCATCTCGCGCAATGGCCATGGGCAAAAATGCAAAAGGCGGTGGTTGGTGGTACATTCGCTTGAGAGAGCAATTACCCGGTTAGTTCCGCCAGATAGCGTCTCCACCCCTCGTCTCCTTTGCCACCCTCAGCCCTCTCACTATTTATCTTTGTCTCTACCTTTCTTCTTCCTTCTTGCTCGTTCATTGGCAATATCTCGTTCTTTCCTCGCGCTTTTCCTTTCGCTAAGTCAAGCGACGCCGTGCTCTTCTCTCATAGCGACGAGAGGTCGGGTCAGCTTTAATTATCGTAAATCAAACGCCCGATGCCGCTCGCTGCCGCCCGAACCGCGTTTGCGCAAGCACTTATGTTATTGTTAAAAACGACGAGAACTGCGCAGAGTTATACAAATAACAAAGAAAATGGCGAAGTCGAGAAGGCAGGTCGCACAAGTCGTGCTAGACACTCACGGATATGTAATTAAGTACATGATTTTGATGACCATGACGCTGCGCTGCGTAGAAGTAAGTGACCTATGTCGGGCACAAATTATGCGACGTGCCATTTTTAATTTTTGGTACAGATAATTTCACACGTCAGATTGCAGAGGATCATGTGATATTAATGCAATGTTACTGCGGATGTATGTTGATAATTTATTGCTCGATTTACAGTTTAGGCTACGCTGTATCGCTATAATTTATGCAACAGTCACGTGCGTAGACGTAACTGTAACTGGAGAGTTTCTAAACTGCTATATCTACAAAGTTGCTGACGAGCAAAGTATTCCAACTTGTTCAGCTTCTATTTACATATGTAACAAAGAGAACCCGCGCGCATTTAATGTACGCGCTTTTGATGAAAGTGAAGTTCGCAATACCTAAAATCTTATTCTTTTAGATGATTCATTTGATATCCAAAGAATCCTAAAACAGTTTCATCCCCCAACTTCTCTAGGATCACCATCACAATCAAAAGCTCTAAATACAAAAAAGCATTATATATACCCGTAATTTCAAGACATAAAATTTTATTGCTAAAAATGGTACCACTTAATGTCCAAAGAGCTCCTAAAAAGTGTCATCCACCTACCCCTCTAGGATCACCCTCAAAATCAACCCGTAAACACAAAAAAAATCATTACAAATTCCGAAACTTCACGACCTAAAATTTTATTCTTCTAAATAGTTCCATTTAATGTCTAGAAAAGTGCAGAAAAGTTTCATTTATATATTACCGACCTTCTAGGATCATTCCCAAACACAAAAAAAAAATCATTATAATTCCTGAGGGACCATTCACTTCTTATAATCGATTCAGAATCAATGTGAAATCTCATGAATGAATATGTAATCACATGAAATAATTATGTTCAGTACTCGATTTTCAGTGCTCGATTTTCGAACACAGAGAGAATCTAATCGTTAAATTTTACCGAAATACTTCGGTAAAGCTGGGACAGGGAGACATTTCGTGAAGATTTCGCTTGTTCCTCGGTAAAATGAATTACCGTGAATGCTTAATTAAAACACGTGAAGTTTTAAAGTGAGCTCGGTAAAATCTAGTTTATTTTCGGTAAACCTCGGGCAAACTCGGAAAAAGAATATATTATATTCTGTTTCGCTTCAAACACTCTAACTTTGTTTTACGTATACATATTAAGTTGCACACTTATATATATATGTAGAATGTTAAGAACGTGTAGAAATATACATATTAAAAATTTGAAACAGAGAAAAATCATGTTCGAAAAATTGAAGCTGTTGAGAACTAAACTAGCGCCTCCATTGTAACAGTCCAGTGTCTAAACCACCCTGGTACGGGAATTTATTATACTCGATTTTTACTCATATATCGGTTTCATTAGGCTGTGTGATTTGACATCACATGCCATAAGGTAGAGAACTTTTTTTTCTACTCTAACACTTGCTATTTAATAAATATTAAAAATTATGCGAAACATTACCGAAATGTCTCTCTGTCCAAGCTTTAGCGAAGTTTTCGGTAAAATTTAATGATTAGATTCTCTCAGTGAATGAACAGCCCCTCGATAATTCCCCTACGTTCGATTTTCAGGGTGATCTTAAGGGAGCAGGAATATGACATTTTTATGGAGTTCTTTGGACAATAAATGGAACCATTTAAAACAATAACATTTTAGGTCTCGAAGTTTGCGGATTTTTAATAATTTTTTTGTGTTTAGGTGTAGATACTTGACTTTAGGTGCGATCCTAGAGGGGTAGGTGGATGAAACTTTTTTGGCCTTCTGTAGACATTAAATCGAATCTTTTAAAGCAATAAAATTTTCGGTTTGATATTATATGTACATTTTACAAGAAAAAAAATGTATTTTGTGATTGTAAACGTTGCGAACTTCAGTTTCATGCGTTTTTGTACAATATATAGATTAAAAATTTGCTATGTATTGACCAAAAGAAAAAAGCGTTACGATTTTCGCTATATTTCTAGCTTTACTGGTATCATATTTTTATAGAATAAAATTATGATTAACGAAACCAAATTCAAATGAGCACGCGAAATTTCCGACCGGCATGTATCAATTGTTGAAAATCACAATCGATACCTGAAACGACGAAGAAGCAGGAGTACGAAAAAGGCAATCTTTTGACTTTGACTTAATCATCTTTTTAGAAAAATATTTAAATCACCTCTCATTTAATGCAACATGCAAAATTTTTAACAATAGTTTATTAATCTTCATGATCTTGGTAGGCGCCACCCGAACATCTGGCGTTTTATTAATTTTTATCCGTCTCAATTAAACTCGTTTGCATTGCGTTGATTTGAATATCGAGTTTGAAGTAACTCAAAATATATAAATAAGAACTTGGTAGTTAAGTTGGGTAATATCTCAAATTATTGAATGTTCTTGTTTCCTTGTTTGTAGGCGACAAAAGCACGTACATAGTGTGCGAATGGTCAGTACAGGTTTTATCGCTCCTCGGTTTCCTGCAGTAACGAGTTTCCGCCTGTTTGCCCTGGAGCATCGTGAACGTATCAAAAGAATAACTCGACGTGCCGCTTACAATTCAGGCACGGTACCGATAATAGCGAGTGAGAAGCCACCGCGGGGGGGCGCACGCGAGACGTCATATCTGATACTGTTATTCGCTTAATTACACGCTTTAACGTAATGCGGCTGCCGTGCCTATGTAGTAGGTGTGGGATGTGTAGTAAGTGTAAAACCTCCTAACCCCTTTTTCATTCACTTCTATCATCTCTCATTACACTGGTCAACAAAATATGACCTATGTGGGGTTGGGATCAGACATATCATTTCCATAGTAGTTTTCTGTGCTGAATCCAAATCTGACTTCCGTTTTTCTCCATCATGTCAAGTTTTTGAGATTTTTTGAGTTAAAAATTTTTTCAAAAAATCACAAATCGTGTGATAAAAGGGTGAAAAAATTTTTTTCACACACAGCGAGACATGCTTTCGATGCGTTTTTTAACTCCGAATCCACTGGTTTTTTAGTTTTTTCGATATCTCATATATTTTTTGAAATAATTAAAAAAAACAAAAACAAAACCCGAAAAAAATGGTTTTACGAAAATCCTTATATTTAAGTGAATAAATTTTATTTTTTAGTCACTCTGGTTTCATTCTCTTCGTTTTTTGATGCAGAAAAAATTGCAAAAAAGGTTACAGTTCCAGCTGTAACGGTTCGAAAGATACAAGGCAGAGAACTTGTCTCTTTCTAAAGAGTTGCCAATTTGACGGTCT
>CAJFCP010025590.1:87427-100775 GCA_904066005.1 Synergus itoensis
CTTACAGGAAGCAAAGTGCTCATTGAATGAGCACAAAAGTTGATACAACTTGACAGCTAGTTTTATATTTGATAAATTATAAAAATGTTTTGAATTCATTCAAATTTATTAAGCAAAAAGACTTGAATTTTTTCATTTCGCTGACTTTTTTTTAGTTTTAGTGCCCGTAATCTAAATTTCCAGGTTACATACGAATTTTTATGAATGATAAATATGAACCTTTTTGAAGGTGCTCCGGGAATCGTATTACTTTTGACTTTATTTTGTTTCTTGATCATTTCTTTTTCTGCGAACGATATATTATTTTTAATCATGAAATTTAGAAACCGCATGTTTCAAGTGCTGTCCCTCAGGTGCCTTGAACTCTATAGTAACATAGCTTATTTACGTCATAAAAATTCTAGGAAACATCACGGCAGTGCTCTTAGATCGAGCTAGAAATTTACCCCCTCGATATCTACTATTTTATCGAAAAAAGGTAAATTATTAAATATAATGTGGGAAAAAATTTCTTATATAATTCAAGAAAATACTTAAAAAGTATAATAATTTCAAAATTTTACCAAATTTTATTACACAAATTGCTTTTTTTCGATAAAATAGTGGATGTAGAGGGGGTAAATTTCCAGCTCGATCTGAGAGCACTGCATCACGGCAACTTCAGACCACGCCCGATAAGTGACAGAATGTTAGAGTTGAGTGTAAATTATTTATCATTCTTGGCAAATCACGCGCGGATTTACAAGTGCAACAAATAAATAGTTTTTCCCTTCTTCTAATTTTACAAGCAGTGACAAAAATCAAGATTCTTGAACTTGTACGACGATATAATTACATAGCTTGATACTCGAAAAAAAAACAATAATTTTCTTCCTCAAGTATAAAGTAGAAATAATGTAATTTACAATTATTTTTGTGCTGAATAAGTACGGTGCCAGTATTGGCCAATATTGGCATGGAGCTGGCAGAGATATACTGGCGCAGATTTGGCGGAGCGTTGGGGTGATAATCCTGTTCAGTACTGATTAGCTAGATTTGTTTCTGTACTGGATTCAAGTACTGGTGCATTACTGGTGCAGTACAGTTACAGTACCGCGCCGGTTGTAAGTATCGGCTCAACCATATAGTTTCCACTTGGGAGACTGTATTTTCACGTGAAACAAATTTTTATACGTTACCACTAGTTGAAAATTGCTTTGTTTTATTTAGAAAAAACTAGCTGTGAATTCGATCGCGGGTGTTCTATTTAACTATATTTATATTTTTTTGTGCTCAGTTTTTAGCACTTTGCTTTCTCATTATGATGAAGTTGCAAATGAATTTGCTTCCTCATAGAGGAAGCATTAACGATTTTCCTAAATATTTAAATTTAATATTTATATATTTATATTAGATTACTTCATTTTATACGAAGCAAAAAACCTTTTACTTTCTTACATTAGCTTTGAATTTTGGTTATTTGAAAACATAGATAAAAACGAAATTTTTCAAAATTACAAATAAAAGCATAACTTCCTTAATATTCAATAAAATGCATTAATCATATAGGTCAATCGATTCGTCTCGACGCAAGGAGTCTTTCTTTCCTTTACATAAGCTTAGAATTTTGATTATTTGAGAAGTTATAGTCGAAAAATCAATTTTAGACAAATTCAAAATCTACATAAAAATTTTAAAATTCAATATTTTGAAAAATCCTTTGGCACGTTTTGAGATATTGGTGGTTCCAATATACCCTACAAATTTCATCAATTTATCTACAACTGTCTTTATGTTAATAGGGCGACAAAAAATGTCGACACACACACACACACACATCGACACACACATACATCCGGACTATTGATTAGAATGTTGTATTAGACATTTATCACATGAGGAAAGTTTAATTAAACGATTTTAAAAATAGTTGAAAATGTAAGGATTACAAAGCTTCCTCTACGAGAAAGCAAAAAAACTTTTATATGAATTTCATAGTAAAATTCGGACACAGTAAAGTAAAAAATTCATGTTAACAAGATGCTAATCGTGCGAATAAAGTTTACTTCAATTTTATGCTTCTATCAGGGTTCTTTTACAAATCTTATACCTATACTTTGACATCAAAATTTGGAATCACCTGCAAATCTTTTTACAGCTTCTATACATATTATATATGAAATAAGCTAACACCTGAAAAAGGACATTTGTAGAAAAAAATTCTTTTTGAGAAATGTGTTAATTCAAACTTTCGATAAAATTTGTTAAAATGCTTAATTCTTTCGTACTTTAAATTCATTATCTCCGGTTTTACTAACAGAATCGATTCAAGTTTTGTTTTATTTCTCACCTTGTTATGTTAGTTTCTTAGATGAGTATTTGTATGATTTTTTAAATTTAATTAATTAAAGATATTAGAAAATTAATTGTTTAAACAATGTTTTCCTATTTTCCCCCTCAAAGAAGAAAATTGAATGCGTTTTTTCGATTGAGACATAGCGCACATTATAGTATTTTTTTTTTTTTTTCAATTTCCTTCGTTGAGTGGCAAATATGAAAAAAATGTTTAAACTATTAATTTGTTGTTAAAAATGATTAATTACTCATCTGAAAAGATAACATAAGAAGGTGAAAAATAAAATAAAACCTAAAACGATTCGATATTTGTTAAGCCAGAGATAATGAATTTAAAATACGAGAGAATTGAAAATTTTAACAAATTTTATCGAAAGTTTGAATTAACATATTTCTCGAAAAAAATTGTATCTTGCAAAATTCCGATACAGGTGTCAGCTAAAATAATGAGAAAATGCAAAAACAAAAATTCGTCATTTAACATTTTGAAAAAATTTTTTTTTTGAAATCCGTACAATTTTTAAAAGAATGTTCTATATCTTGAGAAAGATAAATGAATCAAACTGATCGAAATTGGACTTTAAAGGGGAAGAATAATACTATAGATGATAGCGTAGGAAAAATAAATTAAAGAATTAAATGTTCTTATAAAATGACCATAGGTATAACCGAAAGTCGTCTTTTTGGCACTTTCAGATTAGGATATCCTGAAATCCTGAAGTGTTATAGCAATTCTATAGTCGGATTTGGATTCTGCGCCAAAAAATCTACAAAAAACTTTAAATTTTATTTAGGTAAAATTAGCTAATCATTAAAAAGATTATTATTATTAGATTCCTCACGTATGCTATTAGTCTTGGGGAAGCTTTGGAGCTTTAAAATACATTGTTACAATTACTTCTAAATAATCTACTTCATGTCGATTTCACTGTCCAAAGTTAATCCCCATCCGTCTATTTTCATTAAAAACGATGACAATACAACAAACATCCGAATCCTTACTCGAAAGCAGTCACGCCGCGCCGGCTGTTCTTTTTTTAACGGCTGGTCCCGATTACCAAGCATCAAATGAATGGACCCTCCTGGTAGATTAGCAGAAACCTTCCAGCCATAATTTTTTTGGAGTTTCAGAGTTATGTATCGGTAGGCTGGGGTGGAAGTAGAACACTTAACTACGTTTGTGCTAGTTTGGGCTTACATTTATGCTTGTAACCGCGAACCACAAATCCCTGGTGACTTTAAAAGCCGACACCAACGACCTCAATATCTGTGTGTTGTACACTTGTATCATGAAAATTCTACTATCACGGGGAAAAGCAGCTTATGTTTAAAAAAAGCATAAAAAATAAACATGTCTTTTTACGTTTTATGAAGAATAGAGTGGAAACGGGTATACCAAGCAGCTAGAACGTACTTCCAACAAGAGGGCTTCAAATTCGGCTGAACAATTTTACGGCTGGAGCAAGAAAAAGAATAGGCAGCTATATTTAGAACATGAATCTTGAAAGAGCATCGTCTTTCTTAATTACACCTTATTAAAAAAAATCATTATTAAATTTAGCATATGTATATAGTAATCAAAAACATTATGTAGATTGAGTAATCGAAAACATAACGAATACTGTTGTTCAGTACAATACACTACCGTCGGTAAGTCGTGAGTACTCCTGTTTTTTTAGCACTTGTTTAAAGTACTCTAATTTTTATAAAATTACGTTGAAAAATGTTTCTCCAAAGTAGTAAGAGAGCTAATAAAATTCAACGTCTAATTAGCCAAAGGGAAGTAAAATGTTTTTTTCAAAAGAGTCTTGTCTCATTTTGAAGATGAATTTTCAGATTCTTTTTACGCTATTCGGATATTTTTAAAATAATTTTCCTATATTTTGTAATATGCTCAAACTTGTACGGAAAATCTCGTAACTTTTAAATTTTATTTTAATTGTCATCTGCACATTATCGACACCTCTCTGACTATCTCATACAGTAGAATGAGATGCCGAAGCGACAGTCGATTCGAATCGATCGCACCTCGTTCTCTAACTCACATGATAGAAAGAGAGATCCGATCGAATTTATGCATTGGAGTCCCACTGCAGAATACATTAAATTTTTATAAATCTATAGTGATTTTTCCCATTAATCATTCTGAAGAATATCACGCTTTAATTCATGCTTCTCGTGTAACCCAAATTTTTTAAACTCTATTTTCTGCTACTCACGCTTCATTTCTGCACTAACACATTCGCATACAGTCAACTCACTGACTTTTACTCATGCTAACCAATATTGTATTTCATTTCACGCAACAAAGTCTCTTTGTCTATGTTCTGGGAAAAAGCTTAGACTTATAACTCCATAAATACCAGTCGCGTCGCTAGGTTTTCTTCGAAGGAATTTTTTTCTCCCATCAGGAGAAGTGGTCACCCCAGGCATGCCATTAAAAATGTTATATGTATATTCACATATGATCCCACTAGTCATAAAATTCAAACTACAGCTAGAGTGCGTCGATAATTGAAAATATATTTTGGATTTCTCTCTACTAGATTTATTTCACATTCTTTATTCTCCCTGTAGCGCATACCACCTGTATGTAATTAAATTTACTGATTGCATGGCAGAGGAAAGTACATAAGAAACCCTAATTAATAGAAAGCGAATTAAACAATCTCACACTGTAACCGTGAGTCCGGTTCAATTGACTCGATGGATTAAATGACAGAGTACATGAGACAGGAAACCAGGAAGCCCTCGCTTATTTCTTCCTGGCTCGTTTTCTTCCACCTGTCTTTCTCAGTCCCCACCCTTCCTCTACTTATTACCAAATAACAGAGGAGGATTAGAAAGTACGCAAATGCTTCTGTTTTCCTGTTTCGAAGGGACCGTTAGCATCATGCAGCTGCTATTGTAACTTTTTTAGTTAAGATTTCTTCAAGTTTATTGCTCCAACGTCCACGCCTTCATTTCGAATAAAAACGGGAGGCGTAATCCCGAGCTTTGTACTACTCACGAAATACATCATCCAGTTCCAAAAAAAGTAAGCAGTAGCTAATCTATAGCTGTGTGAAAAAACGCTGCTATCGTCAAAAGATTTGAAATCATAAAAGTAAAAACGTGGTAATATAAATAATGGAAATTAAATTTTATAGGGCGAAAAATAAAAGCTCTGTTTCATTAGGGCTTTAAATATCATTGGAAAATATATGGAAAATTTCTCTACAATTTTTTAGGGATTATTCTACATTTTTGTTTGGAAAAATATTTTTCATCAACATTTTAGGGAATTTCCCTGATTCTTCTGGAAATTTCATAATTTTTCATAAATCTTTTGGTAATTTATTGAAAAAATTAAAGAATATCCCCTTACCCTTTCTGAAGTAAAAAATCCCTACTATAAATATTGTAAAATATGCATATAAAGTCGCGGAGTTTGCAAAAAAAAAGCATAAGGAAACAAATAAAAAACCGCTTTTTGAAAGTTTAATTTACTCTCAAAGGATACGCGGAGGTTGGAGAAGGGAAATGACGAAAACGATTCTGATCCAAAGAAAATTTTAAAAGTATAATTTCTTTAGTCGGAATTACTATAATGACAAAATTAACCATCTTTTTTTCTCTCCCGCTTGGTTTATATGATACAATACTACTTTTTCATAAGGGCTGAAACTTGTAAAAACCAAGATGTAAAATAACTCATACTGCCCTGATAGAAATTGCCTAATGTTTATTTTTAACAATAAGTTAAGAGGAGAAATTTTCGATATATGTCTCCAATCTCTTGAAAAGCTCGTGTTAGTTAGGGACTTGCACATAATTTAATTAGCAGCCAATATCGAGTCTTCGATCGTTGATGTTGAGAGTAAATTTGAAGCGCGATACCAGCAGCTTGGATGTAGACTATAGGTACCTTTGTTAATTAAGGGAAACCGTGTGTGGCCTCTCCGTACGGCACACCATCATGTACCTTTAATACATCTGCCCACGTAAAACCATATAAAGCTGCATAGCATATAGCATAAATCGAACTATAGGGTTTCAGTATCCCCCCCCCTCTCTCGCTCACTCTATCTGTAATAACATAGCTGCTGACAATTTAATCTTTGTCACATCAAACTAATCTCCCCTGAACGTGCGATATCAGATGTATGGTCTGAGGTAAGAGGTCACAGAGAATAGATAACGTGTAGGTATAGTAACTAAATTTTGTTTCATTATGTCGTATCATGCAGAAGTGCTTCATTGACCATTCCGTGAATAGGAAATGTTCATGACATCTCCATTTTTAATGAATACTATAAAAGAATCGTAAAAGTATACACCATATTCAAAACGGAGGGGGATGAGGGGTTAGAGAAGGGTATGTTAAAGAGTCTGGAAAATGAAGTTTTAAAAAAAAGGATGGGAAAAAGCGTTTGGAAAATAAGTTTAGACTAAAGGTTTGAACAACAATCTTGAAAAAAGGGGGTTTGCAAAAGAAGGTTCAAAAAGAGTGTCGGAAACGTGGTTTTTAGCCTAATTTATGGTAATTCATATTCTACGAATGTTGTATGAAAACCAATTTTGTAGAAAAACCTAAATGATGTATGTTTAAATCCATTTTTATGTAGTACCTACTTATAACTTTTATACGTACATAAAGTAATATATATATATATATATATATATATATAATGTTTATATTATGTACATATCTTGTTTGGTTGCAGTCAAATATGGCATATATCATTTAATGTATGCAGCTAGAAAGAGGACGTATCAAGTTTTATTAAATATGACCCTTTTGATACATAGGTACGAGATACGTATTCCAGAGACTATAAATAATATCCTGAGTCATGTCAGTTATTCAAGCCAGTACTATTGGACTATACGAAGTTGAATTTTTATTGGAGAAATTTTTTATTATTTCATTCCTGTTAAGATTGACCAAGACTTGAGAGTTTGAAACTATGAAGACGCAGGGTTATAATGTATTCAAAGGCTATTCTCTCCTTTATTACCTCGTAAACGACCCTCTTCTCAGACTTCTTCCAATTTCTTATTTTTATATTTCGTTGCATCCGCTTCTGTCTTCCTAGCCTCTAAAAATTCTAAGTAAGTAAAAAAGATACTTCATTGCTTTCTACATTAACAAGTTCTTAATCTCTGCAAGATTTTAAGTTTTCGTATTTCTAGAGTAATGGACATCCTCTCTAGACATAAAGATCTAATCCCTAGTTTAGGCACTGCATTATGTCTCTTCTGAAATTAGAAAATTAAATATATACGATCACAGGGTGAAGAGGAATTTGGTGAGATTACCAGATTCCTTAGGGATGAGTTCTATAAGCAGTAGGGAGGTTGTTATTACTTCCAGGAATTCTTTTCATATATGACTGTCGTAATCGCATTGCGCGCGGAGACTTTGAATAATGTTAATGAATCGATTAGGAAAAGTGACGCAGACAATAATTCGTTAACAATTTAGGAAACAAGCAGAGGTACTTTGTTCATTAGCAACAAACTGCATTATCGGAAATCTATTGTATTCCTCCTCACAAGTTTCTATAGCACTTCAATCTCGCTTGTCTCTCGTTCGGTATTAACGCTGTCAAATTTAGCTCTACAGTTTCTTGCCTGCAGTGACGTACGTATTAATATCCTCCGAAGAGACATCCGCCGCATCACATCCACCGCATCGTCAACTTCGTCAATAAAAACTCAAGGAAAAAGGTATATGCGACGGTTCTCTTTCGTAAGCTAGGGATTATGGGGTAATATACCTTCATAAAATTCAAAATGATATGAACCTCGGAGTAAGATGCACACTTCTGTCCTCAACTCTTAAGATTGATAAATTATAGTATGTGGTAAATTAAACCTAGAGAAGGGATCATCATTTTTTAATAATAATAGACAATTGATAAAAAGTATTCCCCTGTAGTATTTGGAATTTTCTTATCAAAATGATTATTCTTTAATTTAACACTGGAAAAATTAGGGATTCTATACTGTTCTTACTGAAAAACTTTTTCCTTTATAACCTGTTAAAATCTGGTGTTAATCAGAAGAAAATTATTCGTGATATTCGTTCCTTTGGAAACAGTTGATAATTGTGTTGTGCATAAAGTTACTGTCACACACCCTATATTTCTAAAAGTTTAAAGTAGGATTCACTCATTTCATTTCATGCCCTATATGCGATCCAAAGCCGATCTATAGATTTTTTCACACCAATTAACCTAAAAAAGATATTTACAGAGTTTATAGAAAAGGGCTTGAATCATTTTAAATTACATACAACCTTTACAATTTGTTTTTATTCATTCAATATCTTTGTTATTATATCCATTGGAAATACTTCATGAATTTGAAAGTTTTTCATTAAATTATAGTAACCATCAAATGAAAAATTGCTTCTCTGAAACTTGTTCTTTTTTTGAGCTAATCTGTTAACACTTAACATATGTGGATCTTTCAGACGAAATAATTTGATTCTTTTGGATACAATTTTGAAAATAAATTTCACAACTTTGTCTGATCGAACTTAAACTTGGGCAAAGTGTAGTCCTACTAGATAGAACTTTACACGAACAAATTTTTTTCGATTGGAAAAAAAAATGACCGAAATAGGGGAGGGGAAATATTTTTATTTTGTGCTGGTAGACCCTATTTCGAATGTCTCAAAATATATTTCAAGGCTTTGTCTTTCGGGACCCTGAATTTCAAGATGATTTTTTTTTTGTTCTCGAGAAATTAAATAAAGAGTAATGCGGTGCATCATAATTTTCAATTTTTGGAAAAATAGTTATAACCATTCGATAGATCAGGAAAAAGTCCATGAGAAATATACAGGAAAAAATTTTGTTTATTCCATACGAAATTTCTAAATATACATTATTGAGGTGGTTACTAATTGCAACATTTCTCTGAATGATTTTATCAGAGGAATTTTGATCTTTTTTATGAAAAAGGCTGTGTAATTAAGAAATACGTTTATCTTGCACGATTTCAAAGAAAAATAAAAACTAGTTGTGAAGTTGTATCAACTTTTGTGCTCATTCAATGAGCACTTTGCTTCCTCATAGAGGAAGCATTTATTAATTAATCGAATGTATTAATATTAGGTCACCTGTTTCGTGTCAACACAAAAAAAGTTTATTTTCCTTACATCAGATTTAAATTTTTATTATTATTTATTATTAATGCATATACATTAATCATATAGGTCAATTGATTCATTTCGACACAAAGAATATTTATTTTCCTTACGTCAGCTCAAAATTTTGGTTATTTGAAAAGTTATGGCTGAAAAATTAATTTTTAAAAATACAATTAATTATAACATCCTTATTTTTTAATGAAATGCGTTAATTATATAGGTCAATTGATTCGTCTCGATGAAAGGAATCTTCATTTTCCTTACATCAACTTTAAATTTTGATTCTTTGAGAAGTAATAGTCGAAAAATAACCCTAGTGGAAAAATCTTCTGGCGTTGGCCAGTCCCAGACTAGACCGTCTGGACTCTAATCTGGCGCAGATCAGACGGTCTAGTCTGGAACTAGTCAGAACTGTAACACTTTTGCAAAGTTTGTGGCTAGACGGTCTAGCCAGACCCTGGTCTGGCGCTATTTAGCGACTAGTGTGTTGCTGATTGAGAACTGATTGAGAACTGATTGAGAAGTTACAATGAAAAAATAAAAATAAATCTTATGAAAAAAAAATTATTAATTAAGAACATGGTTTATTCGTCGATATATTATGGATATACTTATAAATAATCGATATTTGTAAATTTTATCGCATATATAACAAATAAAATTTTGCACGCAACCTGGAGGGAATCGAACGCATGACCTACGGGACGCGAGTCCAGCTACCTAACCATTACCCTAACTCATGAGATAGTGTACCAAAATTTTTTTCACGATACACTCAACCATACACAAACATTAAATTATCTCAAGATAATTTCATTAAAAAAAGTTCTTTCGCTAACAATGAATAAAATATGTATATAAAAATTTTCATACTTTTAATGTGCACTTTTACAAGACCTAAAACCGTAGAATTGATTGATATAATATGATATTTTATTGGCAAAACAAAAATTTGTTGCATCATGTCAACGAAAGTAATGTTAATGAAAACTTTTAAAGTATTTCCTCTATTACTGAGATCCATTAAAATTGATGTAAATAAAAAACAGAAATTTATTTTGATAGTGTTAGTTTTGCATTTTGTATAAGTTTAGATACCCTATAAATTTCTCAAAAATTGTGAAAAAAATTTGGCTGAATGGCACTTAGAAATTTTTATGGTATATGGATTGCTGTCAAGTCTATAAGAATAAAATTACTGTCAAGTCTATAAGAATAAAAAATTATTTTTAATAGTGTTAATTTCTTCTTTTGTATAATTTTAGACAATGTGACAGTTTTTCGAAAATGATGAAAAAAATTTTCTGATTAAAACTTAGAAATTTTTATGGTATGGATTGCGGACCAGTCCCAGATGTGGTCCAGACTAGACGGTCAAGACTAGACCGTCTGGACTCTAATCTGGACTCTAATCAGACGGTCTAGACGATGCCAGATCTGGGCCAGATCTGACATCAGACTGCCAGAAAATTTTTCCACACGGGGCGTTTTAAGACCCTCTAAACCCGAAAAACAATATTTTATGAAAGAGCCTGTCTGTATGTCTGTATGTTAGTACGATAATTTTCGAAAGAATTGACTAATTGACTTGATCTTTTTGGTATGCTCTCCGTGCAAAAATTACTGCAATTAGCCCTATTTAAAATAGAATTCTGACAAGGCCCTAGTCGACATTTCTATTTTCGATAAAGATATTTTAATATTATTGCCCATTTATAGGGCAATGATACAGTATAAGAAATTATCTCATTGATACCAATTTGTTGATAATAAATCACGGCATTGAAGAGTTTTTCACGTTGAAATCAAACATCGAGTAAAAATAGGGAAATCCCAACACTATTCACACTTGATTATTTATGAACATATAAAAGATGGTTATATTTATATATTGGAAAATTTAATAATTTTCATATTGTTGACAAACACGGAAAAATATATTTCTAGGAATTTTAAACAGGTTTTCATGAAAATTATTATTAAACTACATTTTATGTTTATATTATGTTCATAATTATTAATAACTAGAGATTTAAAGGGATTTAAAAAAAAATTACAAGAGTTTTTAGTAATTTCGTTGAATTTCAAGAGGTTTAATAAATTTTAAAGAATACTAAAACATTTTTTATTTCCAAATTACTTGAAAATTTTTAAACTTTCTTGAATGTTTTGAAATTCCTTAAAACAACTTGAAATCTTTAAAAATTCTTTGGCATGTTTTACTAACTCTGAAATTTCTTTAATTTTTTCATATTTTTTTAAAATCCGTTGACATTTTTTAATTTCATTAAAAATCCCTTACAATATTTACAAATATTTTTAATTTCTTGAAATACCTTTAACTTCCCTAAAATCATTTAAAATCGTCTGAAAATTCTTGAAAATCCTTAAATTCTTGGAAGTTCTTTTACAATCCTTTAAAAATGTTCAATATCATTTAAAATCCTTTGAAAAAATTAACAAAATGCTTAAATTAATTTAAAATCTTGGAACTCCCCTGAATTCTTTAAAAATTCTTTAAAATAACTTGAAATCTATTTATATTGCTTTAAATTCTATTGAAATCTTTTAGAAAATCTTGATATCTTTTAAATCTCGGAAAATATTTTTAAATCCTTTTAAATTCCCTAGAATCACTTGATATTTCTTAAAACCCTCTTAAGTTCTTTAATAATCACTTGAAATCTTTTAAAAATCCTTTAAAATTCTTTAATATCATTTTAAATTCCTTCAAATACTTAACATAAAGTTTACTATTCTAAAATCTTGAAACTCTCCTGAACTATTTTGAAGTTCTTTAAAAATTTCTTAAAATCACTTATTGTTTCTAAATAATTAATACCTACCTCTCTTTTATAATAGGACTTTTGTTTTCAGAAAATTAAATAGTTTAATAATCAAATATTGTGAATAATGATTCCGCAGAATAGTTTTTACATTCTCATCAGATAAGATATTAGATTTGTGTAAAATTTGACCCCCCCCCAGTTTTTCCTTCCTCATAGAGGAAGCTTTGTAGTGGTGACAAAAATCCAGTTTCTAAAAAAGGTTTTTTTGAACATATTTTAAGTGGAATATATCTAATATGATGTCCTGAAGAATTGTGCGTATGTATGTATGTATGTATGTATGTATGTATGTATGTATGTATGTGTGTGTATATCTTTAGAACGCGTATAGATAAATTGGTGAAATTTGGCACATTTATTCCACTATTTACCAAGTTGAATTTTTTTACAATGGTTCACCAAAATATTTAAGTTTACAAGTTTCGTGTACTTTTATAATTTTCGTAAAATTCATTTTTTCACTATAACTTCACAAATATTCAAAATATAAAGTTGATGTAAGGAAAATGAAGATTCCTTTCATCGAAACGAATCGATTGACCTATATGAATAATGCATTTCATTAAAAAATAAGGATGTTATGGTTAATTATTGTATTTTCAAAAATTAATTTTTCAAATATAACTTTTCAAATAATCAAAATTTTGACTTGACGTAAGGAAAGTAAATATTCTTTGCGTCGAGATGAATCGATTGACCTATATCATTAATGCATTTCATTGATAAATAATTAAGTTATAAAAAAATTATTTTTTAAAAATTCATTTTTTCAACTATAACTTCTTAAATAATAAAAATTTAAAGCTGGTGTTAGGGAAATGAAGATTCCTTTTATCCAGACGAATCGATTGATGTATAAGATTAATGCATTTCATTGAAAAATAAGAAAGTTATGCTTTATTGTAATTTTAGAAAAAGAGTTTTTCTAATATAACTTCTCAAATAATCAAAATTTAATGCTGATGCAAAGAAAATATACTTAAATTAAAGAAAATAAACTTAAGAAGTATTAAAAAGTATTAAG
>CAJFCP010025591.1:7095-21402 GCA_904066005.1 Synergus itoensis
TCCGTCAAAACCATAGAAATGATAGTCACCTTTTGTTAATTGACTTTTTTGAAAACTTGACCTTGAAATGCTCTTAAATTTGACGTGATGGAGCAAAACTGACTCCGGATTCGGATTCAGCATGTTAAATTACATACGAATATATAGGTCCGGTTCTTGATACCGGGCACTTTTTTTTTTGTGTGCCTGTGTAATTTCTTTGAAATCCATTCTTTTGGAAATCATTAATATCATTATTACCCAATGATATTATTACAACCTAGTATATTTGCGATGGTTTACAAATTTTTATCTATGTTATGCTATATGTGTATATTTTTGAACCTTAAGCGGCCTTAGTTTTAAAACTTTAATATCGAAGATAGTTGGCGAAACTATATACCGGGCCGGTGACGGAGACGCAATGAAACGCGTGTTCAAGATGCTAACCGCCGCAAGCGTAGAATCTTCAAAAGAGGCTAGAGCAAGTCGGAAGCAAGCTAGATTGGAAGAAATGGAAAGTATTGAACTTGCAGAAGGCCTTTTGTACGGTGCAGGCATCGATAATTAACTTTAGGTAAGATTATTTCACGATTTTTCATTCAAAAACTTTAAACGCGTTTTACTCAAAACAACGTTTTTTTGGTCGAACGATACGATTTCTTCAAAACCAGTCGACCGATCTTTATGAAATTTATACCACTTATTCTACACATATAAATTCATAACTTGAACCTATAAAACCTTAAAATTTTCCTCTTAAGGGCATGTGATACTTTTTGATCGAATTTAGCAAGATGAAACTTTTTTTTAAATTTACAAGATAAAAAGAGTCAATAACTGTCCGTTTTAATGTTTTCTTCCGTTTTCCAAAGTTTCAGGGCAAAATATTCATTTTTGTGGCTGAAAAGTTGGGTAATTTGATCACTCATAAAGCATAGAGCACCTAACCTCAAAGTGACAAATGGATTACGAATTTTAGCAAATTTAAACTTTTTTTCATTATACAAGATAAAAAGAGTCAATAACGGTCCGTTTTAATGTTCTCTTCCGTTTTCCAAAGTTTCAGGGCAAAATATTTATTTTTGTGGCTGAAAAGTTGGGTAATTTGAAAATCAATAAAATCGAAAAAAATTTCTCATATAGTAAGTATCACATGCCCTTAATGTAGTCCTTTTTTCTGTAATTGGTGAAAAAAAAAAAAATTCTTCTCGTTTGTTTACTTTTTGGCCGCCATTTTGTTATTTCTTGTTATAAAATAATTAATATTAAAGGTTCAAGTTATAGCTGCTGTTATACCAAGTCTAACTAGCTATAACTTTTTTGTTTCAGACAAGCCGTTCTCGAGATATCATGTCGCCCGTGGACCTACCCCCAAATCGTGGCTTCAAGTTCAGCTACAGCTTTTGTATACAAAAATTGATAAAAATGGATAAAAGAAAAGTTTTTCCTGCAATTCGAGACCTTATTTGTCAAATCCAACAATTTTTATATCAATATCTTTTGTAGTATTCGTCAAATAAATTCCCAAAAATAGTATTTTTTTCGGTAGTGTCAAAGTGGACTGGTCCCTTAAACATAAATTCAATCTGTCATCCATAACTTGAAAATCTACCGTGTATCAACTAAATTGACTAATCAAATTGACAGATCAAATTCAGAAGAAAATATATTCTACTGACTATATTTAAAAATTTTCAAATAAAATTTCTATGGAAAAAAATCGTCAGTCACGATTGAGATTTGAACTCAGGTCTTTCTATTATAATAAAAAATATTACTAGTTTTTTCTTTGAAGGTATTGCAGCTTTCAGATGTTCAAACTTTTCCAAATATGTGATTAATAAAATTGATTTGAAAAAATTCTCAATGCACGTCACGTTTTGCGTGATTTGTTCGTAGCGCTTCGCACTCTGGAGTACTTGGTCATCGAGTTTCAAGACTCCAGTATATTATTTTAGTATATTATTTTTTATTATCCAATTATTAATTATTTCACGTTTTTTTGTCCAGGAATATTTTTTTTTTTTTACTTTTTAACAATACCTTTCACGATTAAAACGAAACTTACTCAATCAAAAAATGGTGAAGGGAGAATTTGTATTTCTTCTTAAGACCAATAATTATGTTTCTTATCATTTTCTCTGTATCTTGTGTTATTTGGCTTTAAATTTTAACTTTCGTTCGTTTTTTTTTTTAAATTTTTGAAATATTATGTCACAATTATTTTTTTTTTCATCGAAAAAAGTTATAAGAATGAATTGTTCAAATTCTTGAGTACTACGATCATATTTACATATAATTTTTAATTTTTAGTAAAATGTTTATAACAATAGTAATTGTTGAGATATGGTCATTATTTGTTACGATTCTTATATTCTTATGGGAATTGCAGCATTTTTAGTTACAAAAAATTTATTTTATCATTGAGCACCTCATCAATGTATTTTTAATTTAATTTTTTTATAACAAGTAGCATCAAACTCAAGCTAATATGTTGTATCCACCATTTAAAATTTTAGAATTCTGATATCAAATTCGAATTCAGCGACTCCAAAAACGTACAGATACTCATTTTTATAAAATTAAATTCATTTACAAACTTTTAAATTCCCCACACTGAATCATGCTGCATTTTAATTGTCAAGCGTCGATCAGCGAAAGGCACCCTGCCAATTCACTGAACGTACTTACAGTGTTGCCAAAAAACGGAGGCAAAAACGTCTGTCATAACTGCATTTATACTTATATATGATGGAGGTGTCAACGTACAGACTGTATCGCATAGTTGGCGACACTAGCGCCGGTGATATATGCTAGAACTAGCACCCCGATACTACAGATAAGCAATTGACGTTGTCACCTCAGAACGTTTTTTCGCCAAATGATGTTAAACACCCCCTGAAATCGATTTACATCGAAAACAGGGCTAAACGTTGTCACCTCCGATTTTGGAGGTGACAACGTTATATATGAGGTGACTTCGTCTACTATATAGTATATTTATTTTTGAGGTGACAACGTACAGTCTATATATATATATATATATATATATATATATATATTGTAACATGATATTTTATATCATGTACAAGAAATTACCAATAATATTAAATTCATTAAATTCAACCAATTAAATCAAGTCGAGTACGGGATCCAACTCTTTAATCTAATTGGTTGATAATTTTACCAATTAGATGCACTCTATAACTTGACTCCGAAACTTTACCAGACTGGGACATTTATGTAAACTGGAATTATTACTAATTCCCGACAATTCTTTATTCTTTGTTTAACTAGAGCCTATGGGGCCTCTTGGCCCTATTTCAATAATCTGAAGGATGTATCTATCATTGGTCGTTCGTTTCCATTCCAATCTGTCATCCTGAAGGAAGCACAAGGACCACTCGACATTCGAACCTTGGCGGTATTCATCGGTTGTGTAGTCAGCTGGCGGAACAGTGCGAACTTAGTGTTGGACATTGCTACGGACGATAGCCAATCGGCGTAGTGCATTATAGTCGCTGGACGACAAACTCTCAACAGCCAATCGGCTAAGACTTTAATGAGCGTCGTCTATTTGTCATTTCCGTTCGTTTGCCGACAAGACGGAAGACGAGTCTTCTCTCGCCATTCCGTTCTCGACTGTGATCTTTGACACTTAGTGCTTTGTGGCAGTAAAGCCAATTTTTATAATAACCATTTAATTTAATTTAATTCTTCCACAATATTGATCTGAGGCCTTTTGAGGCGACATTTGAAAGAGGAATAAATTTAATTATTTATCGAATTGGAAATTTAGGCGTGTGCCTTACTAAGTCTAATACAGTTAAATTGTATTATCTCCAAGGTACGCCAGTCATTCTAAATCCATGATTATTATATAATGTATTTCGAATTCCATTCTAAAGTTAATATTGTTTCTTAATTATTTAATTTCAAAACTAATTGTCTTTTGATCTTATTAGCAATGTCTGAATTAACTGTAAAGACAATTTCTAAAATGGCAGATTATATAATGCTAATTCATATCTCAACTGCCATTTTGGAAATTCAATAGAACAACGAAAGTCAAGTATTGTTTATTCTAAATTGATTTCATTTAACTTGAAATAAATTAATTCATCATAATTATTTCTTTGATCCTTGATTAACTTAATTTAATTTAAATGGCTAGATCGAACTCTAATAATTGATCTTCTGTCAATTTAATGATTCTGAATTAGGAAAATTATTTCTATGATGTATAACTAATTGAGAATGGGTGTAATGCCCTAATTGATATCTTTGTGAATAAATTTAATTGTTATGTTTATTGATTTAATTTGACTGGTTCTCAATTCTATAATGTGATCCCCTTACCTCGACCCCTCTACTTGTTGAGTGTGGCCGGAATGTGATTGTTTCAATTTTCAATAATTATTAACATTATTCAAAATTAATTATTTAATCTCTTTTGGTTATTTTGGAGTCTCTTAGAAATAACCTGGCGTCCAAATTAATTTAATCATATTAATTTAAGATATCAAACCATTTATTATTTAAATGCTAAACCGCCTTAATAATGATACGTTGAGGCGCAGTGTAACCTTTAGTTATTTAGGTATATTGAATTTTCACTAATATTAAGTTGAAAATAATTAAAAGGTTATAATTGAACCTTTGGTTTGTTAAACCATGATAACTATTTTCTCAAAATAAATTAAAGGTTATAATATATATAATGTAATCTTAAGTGATGGAGAGGCATTCAACTCAGTTACAAGGAGTAATGACTGATTACGCATGAACATTGTGGTAGCTGGACTCTTTTTTTAAATTTGAGTTGGGCACCCCCAATGTCCATCATAACAGTGATGTGGTGGCTGTTCACTCCTTTCTCCTTGCCCCATGGCAGAAACTTGAAGCGACTTCGGTTTTTGTCCTGTCCAGACTGGACTTCATCCTTAAGGACGTTAGATAAACGGACTTTGAAATTCGTGAAAATATAAGTTTTCTAAAATGTTTCTAAGTGTGGCCCTGTGACCGTATATATTTTAAGAAAATGTTTTTTGGACGATATAGAAACAACTTAACAAATATCTAGGGTCTTGCATAGTCCTGGATCCCATAAAAATTAAATTTCATCCCGGTTTTGATGTGAGAATGAATGTTTTGTGTGAAAATATTAATTTTCAGAAATGAAGCAAATTCAGACAGAGCAGACGAATCGCGTAGAGAGAGAAACTAAATGTCAGACGCATTCGTATTTATGATTTATTTCAGACAGAACACGGACACAAATGGAAAAACCGGAGAACTACGCACAGTTTCACTTTCATAATCATTCATATTTCAACACGAAATTCGCGATTTATTGCGACACAAAACCGTAATTTGTGATAGAATTTGAAAAACATGATTATCCAAGGTCGAAAAAAAAAGTAACACTAAATGAGCAGACCGCGCCGGAACCATCGCAGCTCAGCGGTCATTTTTTGCACTACGTTACCGTAAAGTCGGAAGAGAAGCGCTGTCGGTAATTATCATTTTTTTCAAAATGCGAAAACACAAACTGAAACGGTATGTGTTGCAAACATATATTGTAAATAAACAAATATATATTGTAATTTCAACACATCATTGCAATATATATCGTCCTAATTTGTGTTTTCATTCCGATTTTCACATTTGAAAAAAATGATAATTATGTACCAACAGCGACTTTCTGACGACTTTACTTGTAATCGGGTAGGATTAACCAAGGAGTGGGAGGGAAGGAACACGAGCCGTGAGGAGAAATAATTCGAAAGCGAATAAGGACAAGACGTTTATTATTAACTTACATTAAGCGAAGTTATCCTTCCACCCAAAATGGGAAAAACGTGGCTGAGAAGCCCTGTCGGAACCACTCCGCTGCCTACGTATACAACAAAGGGGTTCGCTCCCCGAGCGGATCACCTCCAAAGTCACAGAAAGGGTTGCGTGGGCGCTCAAACACCGCCCCACGCCTCAAAGTTCGGCTTAACAAAGCGCACTGCACGAGGCACTTAAAATAGCGGGGATTCCGCGAAAGCACCAGGTTTTTTTATCACTTTTCTTTCGACCTTGGATAATCATGTTTTTCAAATTCTATCACAAATTACGGTTTTGTGTCGCAATGAATCGCGAATTTCGTGTTAAAATATGAATGATTATGAAAGTGAAACTGTGCGTTGTTTTCTGGTTTATCCATTTGTGTCCGTGTTGTGTCTGAAATAAATCATAAATACGAGTGCGTCTAACATTCAGTTTCTCTCTCTACGCGATTCGTCTGCTCTGTCTGCATTTGCTCCGTTTCTGAAAATTAATATTTTCACACAAAATATTCATTCTCACATCAAAACCGGGATGAAATTTAATTTTTATGGGACCCAGGACTATGCAAGATCCTAGATATTTGATAAGTTGTTTCTATATCGTCCAAAAAACATTTTCTTAAAATATATACGGTCACAGGGTCGCACCTAGAATCATTTTAGAAAACTTCTATTTTCAAGGATTTCAAAGTCCGTTTATCCAACGCCCTTAAGGGCATGCTTTACGCTTTGTTGTGAAACATTTTTTTTCGGAATTCACCATATCCAAACGGAATGACATATCGCTCTCAAATTTTGGAATATAGGAAATAAGACAGTAAACTGCGTTGTGAAATTTATTTTGAGTAGTAATTTCATAACGCATTTTAATGTCTCATTTCCTATGTTTCAAAGTTTGAGAGCGATATGTGATTCCGTTTGAACATGGTGAACACCGAAAAAAAATTTTCACAATCAAGCGCAAAGAATGCCCTTAAAGTTGGGCGTTTTAATAAAACAGCTCTAACGCAACTGGACAAGACCGTTAAAATGTATGCCAAACTTTGGATGTCTCTCCTACAGAGAGCGAGTGCTGAAGTTATCCTTACCCCCCCTGCAACGGGGCGGCAGGTCGCTTTCCTATTGGAGACCTATTAGAAATTTATTCTATTGTACATATTTTCCGTATGCTCACTACTCAAGGTCAGGTGGTACGGGATATAACGCCTGATTCTCTGGGGGAGACAGTCAAGGGGAGGCTCAAAAGAGAATCGATGAAGGACGAAATTGTGCAATACATGTCGGGCGATTACACGGGCTTATGCTTTGGGCCTTCGAGCTCGGGTGTGTCCCTGTGGTCATAGGCGAGAAATGGTGTGAGACGACAGAGGGAAAGACTCAAATTGCGCTGGCGGTGGTGTGAAGAGAGAGATGAGATGGCAGAGTCCCGATCACGAGACGTCATAACGCGATTGTGGAGAGAATCGTGAAGGCTTGCAGGCTTCCGGGGAAAGTTTCCCTCAATAAGTTAATCCAGGAAGCTGATGCGTACCCTTCACCTCTGAAGCTGGAAATCAGGTTCCTACCTTACCGACTTGACTTTTTTTTTAAATTATTACTCGAAATAAATTTCATAACACAGTTTCCTGTCTTATTTCCTATATTCTAAAATTTGAGTGCGATATACCATTGCGTTTGGCCATGGCGAACACCGAAAAAATTTTCATAATTTGGTCACATTATCACATTAGAGCATGCCCTTAAGGGTGACCTGAATCACTGACTACATTATTTGTTAAAATTTATTATATAAACTACTACGCCTGAAGCGCCCAAGTGAGAACTTTGTAACTCACTTGGGACCATATTCTTATTTTAATAAATGGCTTTAAATTAATTAAATTATTTCAGAATGGCACCTGGGGAATGGGATAATCCACATCCATGCAATTCAGAACCAGAAGAACTAGAAAACAATTTCAACTTGATGAATTCGATGTGGCTAACCATGGGATCTCTTATGCAGCAGGGATCTGATATTCTTCCGAAGTAAGATTTTCTAATGATTAGTAAAGTATGAACGGATAATAAAAATAATATGAATATTCGAGATTCAAGCTCAATTTCTGGGATTTAATCTCTGACGTTTCACAGTGGGTTAAAAAAAAATTTCGCGGACAAATTGATATTCAGAAGCTATTTCTGAACCGGTTTGAGCCTTTTTTTTAAATTAATGTGTATAAAATTTAGCACAAAACTTTCGATCCAGATTTTGAAAGCAAAATTTTTTTTTAATTTATTAACAAAAATGAAAAAAAAAATTTTGTTTTTTCAGTACCGGGTTTCGAAAAATACTTGGATTCAATCCCAAATACCTAGAATCAATGAAGCAACTATCCAGGAAAGTTTTACAATAGCTTAGCAATTGTTTAAAAATTTATTGAACTTGTTATAAACTAATATATGAATGAAAATTGATTCATCGGGATTGACACTGATTCGTCAATTCATTCGCACTAAATATGAATCATTTATAGATAGAAACCGATTTTTAACTAAATTTATGAAAGACAATAAATAATTTGTTATTTTATAAACAAATTTTATAAACAATTGGCCATATCAGATATTTATGATGACATAAATAAAGTTTTTTCTACTAAATCGGCCAAAAATTATACACAAATGTCACTTAATTACCAAATTTAGTCCTTCAATAACAAGTGATGATTGTTTAAACAAATTTAATTAAAAAATGCACTGTTTGGCTATTTTTAGAGGTAGAAACTTAGTTTTTTCAACATAATCAAGTGTAAATGACTAATTTTTAAATCTTTACGGAGTTTACATAACAATAAACAATTTTAGTTGTTAACAACAATTATATAAACAAATTTTTATCTGCTTAGGTATGTTTTGAGAAAAAAATTGCATTCCTGTGATGCAATTACTCTTTGCTACTAATCAATAATAATTGATAATTTTATTAACAAAATTAATTAACAAATGCATTTCTCGGCTATGTATAAAAGTAAAAACTTGGAGTTTTCATCGTGTCCAACTGTTAATAACTAACTATTATTAAACATTTTTTTATACTTTTAAAATTTCTAATCTTTTTTTTTTTAATAAACTATCCGATTTTTTACTTACCGGATAGTTTGTTTAAAAAAAAAGATGAAAAGTTTGAAAAAAAAAAGTTTAAAGATATAAAAAAATCTTCAAAAGTTAGATATTAACAGATGGATACGTTGTAAACTCCAAGTTTTTACTTTTATAAATAGCCGAGAAATGCATTTTTTAATTAAATTTGTTAAAACAATTATCAATTGTAATTGATTGGTAGCAAAGAGTCATTGCTAAATAATAAGCTACTCATGCATAATATACATACATATCTAAAAATTTGAACAAAATATGAAGACGTGACCTAAAACAGTTTTTTATCGCGTTTCAAGGGGATGATAAAATATTTTAAATATTAGCCCTTTGTTAGAGGCATACTGAATAAATTATAGTTACAACTACTTTGATTATTTCTGAAATGTTTCTTTTTTCCTAAAGTCTAAGTGGGTACAAGCTACACATAGGCTAAAATACTGGTGTAGGCCTACCATTTTGGAAGAGAAAATCACTCAAATTTTGAGGAATAAAGTCGCTCTAATTGTCCTTCAAATGTTGAGGCATACAACAGTCTAATCAATTCGGTGAACTCTGAAAACAGTATTGCCGTATCTACCACACTTCACACAGTAACTTAATCCAACCTTCATCGCTGCTCATCCTTTGAGGATCTAGTAGGGATGGCTGACATAAAAAGGTCAATTAAATTTCTATATGCACCCTGAACTTATGACTGTTCAGAATGATGATCGTAGTAAAGCAGAGTAATTCGATTGAATCTAATAACGGTAGCAAGCGCAACAATAAACTTTACTTTTATATCGGAAGTCCGTTTCGTATCAGTTTAATTTCCTGAGTAAAACATCCGAAGTAGTTTCGGTAGTCTTGATTACCGTAAAATAACCTAATTTCGGACATGTTTATAACCAGCGTCTCCAGATCGTGGGATTTTTCGGCCCCCACCACGCTTTCTCGTGGTAACAATACATATAAACGTAGTGTGTCGGTTCACGCTGCGTACACTAGCCGAAAATGCACGAAATACTAGCCGAACTCGCCCGATCTTACGACTCAGTTTCTGCGGCTATTTGGCTATTACATGAACTAATTTTCTGTTTTACGGAAATTCACGCGTTGACAACTAAAAGAAAGTCTTCTGCTGGTATACATGTAATCAAATATTAGGAAGACTTGAAATATTTAATGATTATGTTTTCCAGGTTTTTTTAATGAATATTTTAGGTGATTCGATTCTACGGGGAATATATTTTAATGAACTG
Organism: Synergus itoensis; assembly: GCA_904066005.1. Classification (NCBI taxonomy): domain Eukaryota; kingdom Metazoa; phylum Arthropoda; class Insecta; order Hymenoptera; family Cynipidae; genus Synergus; species Synergus itoensis. The sequence goes on from CAJFCP010025591.1 coordinate 17,294, forward strand.
GAGGTTCGTAAAGTTAAAATATATTGAATATGTTTTATGAGAATTTGAGGATAGGTTAATGCCAAGTGGTTACGTATCTGTTTATTTATGTTTTATTTTGAAATTGATTTTAAATATTATAAAGTTGAAATTATAGTAAATGGTAATTATATTTAATTTATTTAATTAATCAACGGTTTTACTGTATAGACACCTCTAATAATTACTTTTATTTTCATGTTATTATCTTTAGGCGGGAAAATTTGAATTACAATTTTATTATTTACATATTTGTTACGTCTTGAGAGTCGCAACACACCCCTAACTTTAAAGATATGGGAAAAAGGAAAAGGTGGTTCCTCTTCATTTTGGATAGGGAAAAGGATTCTCTATACCGGCATGAGGATAACCGCAAGATTTATAAATAACACTCTCAGAATTTTCAATTAAAAATGAATAATATTTATTGATACTTTGTTATAGGCAGGCCTCAAAATCTCTCGATCAGCATCTGAAACAAGAAACAGAAACTAAGTTTCTAGCTCCTCCCCCAGATTTAGATCATAGACGTGAAAAGAAGGAAATATGAAACTTGCTTACTCATTTGTCTGTTGACTTGAAGATGTTTGAACTTGTCGACGACACTTGTGTTTCTTAAGAAAGGGTACTTTTCCGCACAGAGTTTTGATATACGCCACTTTTTACGACCGTCGAGTCCCTCCCTAAAATGTTAAACCGTCGACGAATCCCGAAAATTATAAACTGGTAATACCAGTATAAACTGCCGCAATGCGGAATCCGTCGACCAATCAGGTAGCGCCTTTAAGCGCGGCGGTCTGGCTGCGAGTAGCTCGCTCGCGTCGAGTTGCGAGTCAGTCGCCTAACGAGCACCGTTCGACGAGGTTTCTCTTCTGACTCTTGTCGCGCATCCTCGTGTGTTTTTAGTGTCTTTCCTCAAGTGTTCAATTTAATATCTTTAATAAACCTGTTCAATTGTTAAGATTTAGATTGTTGGTTTTATTTCGTTTTTCTCTTCGCGAGTTTTCTTTTTTTTTCAGATCGGCTTGTTTTTTCTGATCCACCAGTTTCGTCAGTTCCCGGAAATGCTGGGAAGTTTCCTGTAATCGTGAGACGCCCAGAAGCTTTTCGAAAGAAAAGTAGTGCCTCACGATTTAAGAAAGTTTGGAGACGATCTTAATTCGTCTTTTATTTAGTGCGCGTAACATCCTAGTGAAATTCTTCGCACACCTAGTGATTGGGAACAGCCGACCTTCATTCGGCGACCCCTTCGATCTTTCGGTCGAGGGTCGTAGTTCGTAGATCGACGGTTCCGAGTCTCACGGAGTTTTCTCACCCCGTCGTCGAAGGGCATCGGTCCCGGGATCAGTGATTCCTTCGATCTCGAGATGAATACCTCTATCAGGTGTGTCCCTTTTCGGCGTTTTTTTTTTCTAATTCCGTCTCATTAACCGAATGAGTACGGACCGTGATCCCAGTCTCCCCGCACCCTCGATTGGTCCAATCGGCATCGCAAATCACGTTTTGGACGAGATCCTAAATAAGGGTGGGTATAAGCGTCGTGGAAAACCCCAGAAGCGTCTCGCCAAAAGACGCCGCGACTCTAAGAAGCGACAGTTGGCGGTCGCGCGAGGTGATCCGGATTCCGGGCCGTCCCTTCTTCGAACCGCTTCACCAACGCTTCCCAAGACAGCGAATTACGATCCTGAACTACCTCTCGAGTTCCTCGGTGAGGAATACGACCCGGAGAATCCTTTATTTTTCTCGGGAAAAATTCCGCGAGAACGTATTCCGGAATTTCAACCATCTTTCTCCCCCCGGTAGGTGTTTCGCCCGAGAGTTTCTCCCTCTCGCCCCGGCGGGCTCCCATAACCGTCCGACGCGCGTTATTTTAAATAAATTAAAATACGACCCTATCAGTTTAATACTTGAAGACAAGTTTTAGATTACGACGTAACTCGTTGAGGACTCCTGGCAGACTGAAGATCCTGGTCCAAATCCTCCATTTTTAAAGGGGTTTGGTAATAAATGTTCTATTTCAAATATAGCCGCTAAGCATTGGAGGGCACACGTGCAAATTCGCAGAGTGGATAAATTATTTTTTTTCCTTTGAAGTCCTTTGATATAAATTATGTTTTGAAACGAATATGATAATATATTTTCTTACTACCTCGGTCGAAAGTAGGTGGTTTCGGCACCAATAATACGGCAGAAAGTCTAACTTTCATACATTGGTCAAGCTATATGCGCGCCCTCTATAATAGCGGGAGTAAAAACCTCAAAAACCTCAAACGTAAAAATTTGTTTACAAATAGTTAATGCTAATGTTCAGAAAGCGTGTTAGAGTGAATAAGATAAGTGCCTAGCCCGGCTCGATGCGCAACTTCACAGCGAGGATCGTCCGCTCTTTGCTAATGTTTATTAATGGCAATTAGTGGATATGATTTAGAAAGCAATATTAGTGACTGAAGTTTTTTTTATAAGGGTTATCTTTTATAAGTGTGTATCTAAACCTTTATTTACAGATGTATTTGATGCCTGCCCCCCCGACCAGCAGCACTCGCTCCGCTCTTGCCGCAAATGTCGGGGCAGGCAGCAATATATTCCAATGCACACATGCAATTTTTTTGGTACTTTCGACCAGGTAGCAAGCAAAATAGTATACACTACATGGGCAGAAATTTGAGAGCCCTGGACTTTCTGCCCTTGTAGTGTAATATACTATATGACATTAGTGTCATGGATACACATGTTTCCCTAAATGCTGTAACCTAACCTGGTCTCTGGTTAGGAAACTACGTCTCGACAATCTAAAATAATTAATTTCGAAGGAATATTCGAAATATTCCTTCGCGCCAGCTATTTATCGTAATAAATAGCAACGGATTCCGGACCTAATTCTTCTACCTGAAATTCACCTAAAAACAGGACAAATAGCTCAGATCTTAAGGTCATGGGTCTTAAATGGCACAACGGAATGAATTGAGACCAAATTCTTACAAGAAACAATTTGATGTATTTGACAAGAGAAAACGTTTGAAAATCAAAATAGTGTGTTACATAACAAGGTCACGCGATATGACAATTTACGTAGTTACGTCATTACGTAACTAAAAGAAATAAAGTAATTGAGATTAGTTTGTAATACAATGCAACTGAAATCTAGTTTTTAATACTCGTTTAACAAATTTAAATGGAGAATTGAATTGAAGATTCAATTCTCAAATGGCAGACGAGTATCTGGTAGGCACGTTATGTAACGTCACAACCGTACCAGATATCGATACAACAAAACTGAATTTAATATGAAATTTATATATTTGAAATCAAATAATTAGATATTCGAAGTGGAACGTATGCAAAATATTATTTAGCTGAATACGAACATCTGGCAGGCACACGAAACTGTGTTACAACCATGCCAAATGTCGTTTTAAATCACTGAAATTGATCTGTCAAGTTGAAACCAAAACCCATCATTGGAATTAGAACTATTAGCAATATTACACGTTAATGAGCAATCCCGAGAAAACATAACTCCTTTCCAACAGAAATCTTTCATGCAACGTAAAAAGCCAAGTCTCCGCCAAAACTTCCAGAAAGAGAGTGGTGATCGAGGATGAAGGCGGAAGTTCGTTGACAGGTGGACGGAAGTTAGTCAGCTGCCATCATGAAAATTCGGTTGATTCCAACCAATCGCCACAGCCATCAATGTCACGTGACTAGTGACGTAGTTCGGCAAAGTTCTGTCACTAGTCAACAATATAACTAGGCAATAATGCACCCTGCACTTGCACTTTTAAACGTCTAGAATGAGTTCACGGAATATCTGAGCATTCACTAATGTGTCTCTAAAATTCGCTCATGACACTTGAGAGAACTTATGGCCACAGTTATATTTTCCAGGTCCCCAGACGCGGAAATACAAAATTCGTTAGACGTGCGGGGTTCCGCGCGTCACAATTGTCCCTGAGGCGGCAGATTCACGGCCCAAGAGGTGACGAACTCTAGCGTCTGGCGGGAGTACTGACGGCATTCAAATGTATGACGTCCTTCCTTCCTTCATAAAACATCCATAAGACATCCTTCCAATTTCAGACAAGTCATCCATC
>CAJFCP010025591.1:50089-60267 GCA_904066005.1 Synergus itoensis
TTCATATCAAACTTGGTCTCATGAAGCAGTTCGTCAAAGCTCTGAACAAGGATGGTGAATGCTTTGGATACTTAGGGCAGAAGTTTCCGGGCATAAGCGATGCTAAACTGAAAGAAGGTATCTTTGATGGTCCGCAAATTCGCACTTTGTTTAGAGATGACAAATTTGTGACCAAAATGAATCGTGACGAAATGGATGCATGGACCAGTTTCCAAAAAGTCTCTGAGAATTTCTTGGGAAATCAGAAAAGTGAAGATTTCGAAAATTTAGTTCAAGATTTATTGAATAACTACAAGAAGTTGGGTTGTTTGATGAATTTGAAATTACACTTTCTACACTCTCATCTCGATTACTTCCCTGAAAATCTCGGAGACTAGAGTGAAGAACAGGGTGAACGTTTCCATCAAGATATTAAGGAAATGGAATCTCGGTATCAAGGAAAGTGGGATGTAAACATGATGGCAGATTTTTGTTGGATGCTTAAGAGGGACAGCGAGGTAAATACTCAAAAAAGAAAGCGAAATCCTTTACATAGATCTTTTGAGGACAAAAGGGTTCGCTACAAAAGAAGAAAAGTGTAACTTTTTTCAACATCATGAAACGCCGCGCTGTTTGCATCTTTCCACATACATATCATTTGTGATCGGGGTGACAGGTTTGGGGTAATTCTGAGACCGTATCCAGATAGAACAACCCTCAAAACCATAGAAATACTCGTCATAACCTCTCAAACGACTTGATTAACGTCAATTTGACCTACAAATGTCCTTGACCATGACGTGTTGCGGTCTAATGGACCTTGAATTTGGACCCAGCGACCTTCAAAACACATAAAAACTATAGTCAAGTTCCACGAAAACACATTTTCGTATTTTTGCAATCGTCATTCGAACTATCAAGTTACTAACTTAAATTGACCATGAAATGACCTTTAGGATCACCATAAAAATAAAAATGAATACCATATCTGGATGTAAAATTTCCCGCTCTTTTAGAATCTGAAGTCAAAAATTCACTTTTTTCACATTTGGAAAATTTGACCTTGAATTGACCTTGGTGCAGACATGATGGAAACAAACGGATTCCAGATTCGGATTCAGCGTCCGTCAAAACCATAGAAATGATAGTCACCTTTTGTTAATTGACTTTTTTGAAAATTTGATCTTGAAATGCTCTTAAATTTGACGTGATGGAACAAAACTGACTCCGGATTCGGATTCAGCGCATCAAATTACATACGAATATATAGGTCCGGTTCTTGATACCGGGCACTTTTTTTTTTTGTGTGCCTGTGTTATTATTTATAATTTTTAGTATTTGTTATTTAAATTAAATTTATTACAAATGATTGAAACTTACATTAATTACATTGTAAATAATTAACAATGTATAAAAAAAAAAATCAGCGACAAAAAGAATTGAACCCGCGCCGGTAGGATGCCAGCCGACAGCCGTAACCACTAGGCCACCGCTTCACTTGGCTGAACGACTTACCGGCCTGTACTCACTTTCTCGAAATAATTTAGATAGTGGGTCCTGTCACTTCGGCATTATTACTCATCCATTTTGAACTTTCGATTCTGTAATTTTAGTGCAAAAATCTGAGAGAAGATTGACGCACTCCCCTTGTCAGCGCAGACGTTACAGTGGCCGCCTTGTCCGACACCTTTCTGATATGCTCCCAGAACGTGAGCTTCGTATCCATCATGATGCCGAAATGTTTCATGGCCAGTTTGGTTGGTCCATTGAAACTAAGCGCATGACCTGATTCAACTTCCACTGAGCTTTCTCAACGTCCCTAGCCGCAATTACTGACACTATGTCTTCTACATAACCAGACAGATACGTGCCCTCCGGGATCTTCATACGCAGCATGTCGTCGTATGAGATATTCCAGAGGATTGCCCCTAGGACTGATCCCTGGGCGACTCCAGCTGTGATCTGTCTCTTCCTGATATCAAGGAATTTGAAATTTCTTCAGTGCTTCTATCATATCAAACCACCTGGCGGAGTTAAAGGCGTTCTTGACGTCCAACATTGCCAGGAGAACGATCCGTTTCGAGCATCGGCTACCGCTCTGCACTGAGGGAGCAGTTTCTACAATTTATTATACTGATTGGATTGTGGTATGTCCTTTCCTGGACCCATACTGCCTTGCTGAGAAGTTTCCAGCATCATCAATAGCTGCCGCCAGTCGGGACTTCAACAGCTTTTCAAGGAGTTTTCCTGTTGTGTTGAGCATACAGAGTGGTCGTTATGCTCCAAATGAGTTCGGATCACCACAAGCTTTTGTGTCTTCCATTCCAGGGGAAATTTTCCTGCCTTCAGACAAGCGTTGTACATGTTCAGCAGTAGATGCGATGAAATACGGGCCACTGCCACTGGTATACCGTCTGGTCCTTGGGCTTTCCTGTTTTGAAAACCTTTCACTGCTCTTGCGAGTTCCTCTGTGGTGAAGAGTGGTGTCTCGCCATCCAAAGTCTCCATTCCATCGTCCTGTCTCAACGGGTGGATGGGGAAGAGATTAACGACAATGTTGTCGACCATTGTTGGTTCCATTGCCTCGCTGGCTGAGAGAGCACCGAGCTTCCGGGTGACTATTCTGTAGCCCAAGCCCCAGGGGTCGTTGTTGATCTCCCGGCAAGATCTGTCCACTTGCGAGATTTGCTCTTGTTTATGGTTTTTTGAAGCTTCTTCCTCATCTGCTTGAAGTGCACATCGATTTGGGTTGTTTCTTCATTCCCTCGTTTTCTTCTGGACCGAGTTACCTTTCGACGGCATTGCAAGCATTGCCGGCGGATTTCGGCTATTTCCTCATTCCACCAATAGACAGAGCGTATAATTCCAGCGGCGTTGCTGTCAGTATAGTCTTCAATGACCTTCCAATATTGCATGGACGGGGCTAGGGTTCCGGATGCCAGAGTGATGTCTGATATCGTTCCTTTTTGTCCTGGTCGTTTGAAGGTTGGTTTTCTTCCTTCGTTCATGACTATCAGTCCTTTCCTGGCAGCGAATTCCAGTATCGGCTTCCCTCTCAAGTCTGGGTTTGGCATGCCCCATTCAGTCGCTTTTGCGTTAAAATCTCCAGCTACCAGAACCTTGCCCTCTTCCTCGCGGATGGCGTCTTCAAAGAGGTCAAGTTTTTCCTGGAAGTCAGGGATTGTATCGCTAGGGGTAATATATCAGCTGACATAGAGAATGCGTCTGCTCTTTACCCACACTAAGCCATTTCCAGACCCATGGTCTTCTACTGGGACCTTTGCTGGGTTCGGTGTCCAGATGGCGGCCGTTCCCAAGGTGTCCGCGAACCATGTTGGGCTGGTTCTATCCTGTTACTGCTCACTGATGATTAGCAAATCGATTTCCTTTTCACTCACTAGTTGTGCTAGGAGGTCGATTGCCGTTCTGCTACAAATGTGGTGAGGGTGGACATAAGGCAGCCTCTTGCAATGGGACACCGCAATGTGTTCCATGTGCAGAACTGCACGAAGAACGGGAGGCAGTCAACCACGTACCGAGATCAGGTACCTGCAAATATTTTCGGCAGATCCTAGATCAACTCAAAAAATGTGGATTCGCCTTAACGTGGTGTCATAACATTGGAATTCAGTGTAATTAAAAATACCCACTATGTATAGTAATCCAATGATGGCCATTCTTACCTATTCACGTGTGAGTATCCCTGCTGTAAGTAAACGGATTGAACTTTATCCGTTTTAATCCGTGATCTATCCATATTTATCCGTTTGAATACTTTTTTAATACTCGGCGATCCATTTGTATCCGTTGGATATCCGTATTTAATCCGTTCTTGACAATAGTATATTACGTGACAAGGGGCGAAAGGCGACAATTTCACGAGTGTGAAGTTAGCTGCCCGAGCGTAGCGAGGACAGATATCATACGAGTGAAATTGTCGCCTCTCCCCATGTCACGTATACTATTTCTCATAACATCAATTGAAAATTCAACTTTCGATGCCTTCTCTTCAGTTGTTTTTTACTTTCAACCTTAGGGTTGAAACTGCTACTTTCAACCCGCTATGAAGGCATCGAAAGTCGAATTTTCAATTTTGATGTTATGAAAAATATATTTCCTATCCGTTTCATTCCATAATGTTCTATCCGTCATTCTATCCTGTTCCATCCGCGAAGTACTTAGACTCTCCATGTTCTCAAGCAGTGCTGCCAGATCCTGAGCACTGAAAATCCGTATTTTAAGAGGTAGCAGGGTGGGGGTAATGAGGAGAAAATCCGTATAATTTAAAAAGCTGCTTGCAATGTATCTTTTAATATGTCAAACAGAATTTTAGATGTAATATTGCACTGATTTAATTAATTTCATTTGGTTTCTATATCAAATATTGTATACAATCGAATCCCGCAAACGTGAAACCATCGCAAAGCTAACCAAATTCTTCCCACAAACATGACCAGTACCTTTCTCCATAAGCACGTGATACCACTGCGCATGCCATGACGCTCGGCATCTGATTGGTTGCTATTGGCGCGCTGTTTAAAATGCAAAAAAATATTATTTTATACGCAATACGCAATCGATGTGATGCATGCGCAATTGAGGTGAAATTTAAGAGAAGGTATTTGGTTGTGTTTGCGGGGTACGCTGTTTTGGATTTCGTTACGTTTGCGGGATTCGAGTGTATTTTAAAATTAAAGTATGTCTTTTATGATCACACGCATTAAAATCAATTGATTGTAACGCGCTAACGCGTGTTAGCATGGCAGACATAACAAGCGAATAAAGCAAGTTGTTTAATGAAGTTTTACAAGTGAACATTACAATGCAACTATAAGAACAACTGAAAAAACTGTTATCTTAAAACCCTAGTTTTACAAACTAATATTACGCAGAAGTTATAATTAGAAAATAAAAGCTTACAGAGCGTTTTTCTTGTAAAAATCTAGTCTATAGATCTTGCTATTTTCAAATGTAATATCATCGACGAGTTGCTTTTGAGCAAATGGTACTTAAAGCCCTGAGTTTTTAAAATTTATACTAAACAAAAATGAAAAAAAAAAACATTAAGCTCAAGTCTAAAACATTATATATCCGTAAATAGTATGACTATAAACTTGGAATTTGCCAATGAATATAACAAAGGATTTCTTGTGATAAAATTGTTATATTTAATCTTTTGTTTACGCAATATAATATTACACGTAGGCACTTAGCTAAAAACGTATCATTAAATTCTTCTTATTTATGTATAAATAAACGGCTTAAATAACTTCTATATTAAAAAGTTTAATATCACCAAAAGCTGTTTCTAAGCTAATTAGTTCTCCAAACGCTAAACTTACATGACACTAAAGTTGCAAAAATAAATTAAAGCCTCTCAAGTATTGCTTTTATAAATTAATGACTGGAAATAAATTTATATTTCACAAAAGAGCTTTTCATAAGCGAATAGTCATCTTGAAATCTAATTTTTATAACTAAATTTTATAGGAACACGAAAAACAGCAATTTAAAGTCTTTGATGCATTTTCTTGTGAAGAAATTACTTAAAAATAAAATTTATATACTAGTATCACCAAAGAGTTGCGTATTAGGAAATAGCAGTCTTATGAAACCTGAGTTTTAAAAACTATTATCACACAATGTCTCATGTAGTACATGCTAATCTGAAATTTTGTTTTCGCGGTTCTCACCTTTCTCGTACATGAGTTTATTCATGTAAGGCAAAAAATGTTCAACATTCAACTCCGTTAGCGGTTTTTTCTTGATAAGAGATTTACTATGTATGTTAGTATGCCCGTGAGAAGGTCATTGTCCATACTATTTCGCTGCTTTGTTTTATTAAGATTGATGATCGAGAAAATTCGCTCAACATCAGCTGAAGTATGAGGAAGAACCATCACTCGTCGAACAATGTCCAGAATGACAGGAAACTCTTGCGATCCATCAGCACGTACTTCGGCTGCTACTTTTTTCCAAAATGTATACACGTCCGTATTTTCGCACTTTAAACGGAACATGTCTTTGAGTTTTCGGAATTATTCGTTGACTTTGAGCATGTTCAATTTGAAATAGTCAGCGACAAAATAAATGTTTTTTGTGTGCATCAAATTGACTGGATCGACGAATCCAAGTTGGCGAATCAACTTTGACGCTTTTGTCCTTGAACGGAAAGCGTTTATACAATTCTTGCAAAAAGACGACCATGAAATTTCGACAATTAATGCGAAATTTGTCGATTTCAGAAACAGAAACAGTTAATGACAGTTTCATCAATTCCGTGGTGACAATAGGACCCAGATCTATGTAGCTATCGCAGTGGTTCTACGTTTTCGGTATTTTCCCGCTCCAAAGAAATGTTAAGATCTTCTATATCCACACGATCCACGTAGCTACTTTTCAGATACATCCGGGCGATGGTTTTGAACAAAAACTCCATTTTGCCATAAAGTTGGTGAATTTTTGGCTGTTCTGATTGAAACAGAAGATTATTTTCATTGATGATTGGCAAAATGAAGTCCAAAAATTGAAGGTATAGTTTTGTCCACAAAACTTTCATCCTTTTGAAAATGGATCCCGCACTTTTGCTGTTGTCATCAATTTTTTGTGACTCAGATTCCTTATTGAAATATTCATAGAGTGCGTCGTACTGTTCAAGGACTCTAGATACAGCTGCATGCAAGGACAGCCAACGAACCTTTTTGTACTGCAGGAGCTTATGTTCTGGGAGATTGAGATCCATCTGGACATTCTGCATAGCTTGTTGTCTCTTATTGCTATGTTTTAGGTAGTTGTAAACGTTTGACAAAAATTCTTCAATTTCCTGTGGGATTTGTTTTACAACATGCGACACTCCCAAAGCCAGAGAATGACAAATGCACTTCAAAATGAATAAAGAGTCGTTATCCAATATGAATAGTTTTCCAAAGTTGACGCTGGCGCCATCGGCTGCAAATCCAACCATGAGTTTTATGTAAGGTATTTCATAGGCTTTGAAGAAGTCCACAATCAATTTGTAAAGACCCTTGTGCGTTCCATCCGTCACCTGAAAAATATAAGTATTTATCATTTATTTATTTCAATATTGATTTGTAATTCAGTTTTGCTTAATGACATAAATTTTTTAAAAGTATATTATGGACAATATCAACAGTTTTTATTATCCCATAAAATTTATCCCATATTTTTCATTCTTTAATTATCTCACTGTTTAATACTCGATTATAGTACGCAATAACAAATATTTATAAAAATTTTTCAAATTTCTCATTATTTCTTCTAAATAATAAAAGAAAAACAAAATTCAAATTTAATTGTCCAAAAATGTTTACCTCTAAGCATGCTAAAAACTGGTTGTGAACCTCTCCATCGGACGCCATATACCGCACACATAAAACAAGCTGTTTCATGACAGCAACATCGGTAGATTCATCTATAATTAGGGAAAAATAGGTGTCCCGCAGTATTTTGATCAGCTGTTCAAATGTGTATTTTCCGATGACATTTTCAATAATTTTTGTGCATTTTGTGTGGCCACACATTAGTTTTTCTTGCACTGATTTGTCAATATCAATGGTTTTTAACAAGTCGATTAGGTCCTCAATATCCGCTATTGGGATATTTTTCTTTATCAAAAATAACGTAGCCAGTGCCTCGACCTTTTGAGCCTTCGTCTTAACATCAAGATTTTTCTGCAATACTTCAAAAATGTTTTTTGAAATTTGCACTCCAGATGTCTTATGCTTTTCTCGCTTCTCATGTTTTTTTAATGCACTGATGTCATCTTTTCCGCACTTTCGATCTTCGTGGCAGTATAAACAATGAAAATAGTACTCGTCTGTAAAAGAGGTAAATATAAATATGCAGTTTTAATTGATGAGCTACCTGAATATACTTAAAAATAAGAACTAACTCAGATGTGATGCTCCAACCCACTTAAACTTATTAGTCCACTCTTTTTTAAATTTTTGCAGAACCCTGGAATTTACAAATTACAAATTATTATGACATTCATTAAAATTAACACAGACTTTTCGAATTTTCCTCGGAAATCAACAAAATACATTAACGATTCGAGATTGCATGCTGGCAGAGTGGTGAGCGCATGTTGGAAAGAGGGTGGAGTGTTTTGTTCAGTGAAAGTTGGAGAAGGAGTGTGCTGGGAGAGGAGAGGAGTGGTGAAGTTTGGAGAGGGGATCAAAAGGCAAGGGTTGAGATAATAATTTTGAGTGGGGAAGGGAAGAAAGTGTTTAAAAATAGATTGGAAAAAGGTTTACATTTTGGAGGTTAGGGAGCCTGGAGGGAAAAAGCCCGTGTGGTTTTGGGGAATTTCGGAGGTGGAACGGAAAGTATAAGGTATTTCGGTCGCAGGGTGTGTAGGTAGTTGTGGGTAAGAGCGGGACCTAGTTGACCGGAGGGAAGAGTAACTAGGTGCGCGTAACATCAGTGAGACAGATATGGAGAATTAAATGGCGGAAGGCGGGAATTTGAAAGAGAAAGTGGACGAGGATAGGGATAATGAGGTAATGTTTTTCACTCCCAAAGAAGAAAAATAAAGCATTTTGGTGGCAAAGGGGGGGAGAGGTAGACCGAAGGAAAAGAAACTATTGTTTGGGAACATAAAAGGTTTAAGAGTTAGAACGTACAGTGAAAATGATATCGAGACACTGTACAAGAGAAAAAGGGATCAGGATGAAAGTATAGAAAAGTTTCTAACAGAAACGCCGTTTAAGAAAAGTACCAAAATGTTGAGATCCTCTGATAATAGTGATAATAGAGAAAGAAAGAAGGAAGGAAAAGAAGATAAAGAGAAGGAAGAGGTAACAGAAAAAGGAAGTAGAACAGAGAAAACAGATGAGAGTAAGGGAGAGGGAAGCAAAGAAATAGGAGAGGGGGTGCTGGAAATTCTGATGAAGGAAATTAGAAATCTGAGCGGGGAAATAAGAGAAATAAAAGCAGAGCAGAAGAGGATGGTAAACATAGAGAAACAGACCTCAGAAACAAAGAGGGATGTAGGAATGTGTAGGAAAGAGCTAAAAGAGAGGGAAGAAAAATGGGAAAAAGAGTTTTCAGGGCTGAAGGGAAGGATGATAAACTTAGAAGAGTCTTATATAAACTTAGAAGAATCTGAAGGAAGAGGGAGAACAAAATAGGCAAAAAATTGAGATGTTAGAAAAACAGGTAAAAGAAGGGGAAGAAAGAAAGATAGAGAGGGGAGAGGGGGAAATGGAAAGAGAAAACTCAAATGAAAGAGTAATAGGAAAGGAGTTAAGAAACAAGGTAGAGTTAATAGAGAGAAAAATGGAAGAAGCACAAGGGGGGAAATTGGAAGGAATATTAAAGAAGGTGGATGGGGTAGAAAGGGAGATAGAAAGAGGAGAGAGATGGGAAAGAAGAAAGAACATGACGGTGATAGGTTTACAAACTAAAGTAGGAAATGAAAAGGCCGAGATATTGGAATTACTAGAGAAGGAGTTAGGGGTAAGTGGAAAGATTAGCAAAGTCAGAAGACAGGGAGCAAGGGAAAAAGGAGTGTTAATAGTGGAAATGGAAACATGGGAAGCAAAACAGGATGTGATGAAAAACAAGTATAAATTGGGAAGGAAATATGTATATGGGGCATTATTCCTCAAGTGTACCACCCTCAGAATTTGACTTTGTCTGATCGAACTCAAACTTGGGTAAAGTATAGTCCTGCTAGGTACAACTTTAGACGAAAAAGATTTTTTCTATTGGATAAAAATTGACCAAGATAGGGGAGGGGGAATTTTTCGAATTTTTTCGATTTTGTGCTGTTTCGTGCTATTTCGAAGGTACTAATCTCCTTTCCTATGGAATATACAAAATTTTGTCTCACATGTTTTTGATAGCTTTTTTTCTGGTCTATCAAATGGTTATAACCATTTTTTAAAAAATTGAAAATTTGACCGATTTTTTTTGAAAATAAAAATATTTTTTACTTTTTTTAGAAAAAATGCATTTTTTTTTTTTTTTCAAAATGAAGCTTAAGTCTTTATCTTTCGATGCTGTAAAATTCATCTTGCTGTTTTTTGCTGTTTTCGTGAAATTAAATAAAGAGTAAAGCGCCGCGCCGACGGCGCTCGATACTGCTGGGTCTCTCGCTCCGCGCATTTCTCTTTATTTAATTTCTCGAAAAAAAAAAACAGCAAGTTGAATTTTACAGCATCGAAAGATAGAGA
>CAJFCP010025591.1:87368-99378 GCA_904066005.1 Synergus itoensis
AAAGATAAAGTACTTCGGGCCTGGGCTACAGAGGTCTCACTAGCATGCTGGAGATTGACTGTGAATCCTTCTCAAGCCATGATGATGCAACGCAGAGAACGCAGGAAGCATTAACAAGACGAGGGAGTTGGCAATAATCACTGAAGATGGAGTTTGGCGGTAATATTCGAAATCCTTCCATCTCATCAAGCCAAGACAATCCAACGCAGAAAGGCAAGATGAATCATCCAGACAAGGGAGAGTTGGCGGCAATATTAAAAATCCTTGAGTCGAAAGGCATCAAGCAATCTCCTTGGACGTCTCCTTGGAAATCGATGATCCTTAGTTCCAGATGGTGTTGATCTCCGAGAAAATTGTACAACAAAAAAAGAAAAGAAACGAATCAGCCTTAAATTATTAAATAAAAGAAAATTAACATAGGAGAGAACGAGTCATGGAGTGTCTGTGTGATCCTAGAAGTGCCAATTAAATAAAATTGAGACTTTTGTGTGTTGCAAAAATTGCAACATCACATGTGTATGCTTCGAAGCGATTCCGTGTCTATTTACTACAGAGAGAAAATCTTGGGTGAGCAGGTTAACCAAGGTTGGTAGAGCGGCGTCACCTGGCGTTACCAATACTTTAGTGCTACGGCACGCTTAAAATTTGGGCGGCCAGATGCTCCAATTCTGTCTTACCAACGCGTTGGTGCTGCAGCACACCCAAATTGGGGCTCCTGGTCACCCAAACTGAGAATGAGAGTGCTACAATTCGTGGTTGCGCTTAGACTTTAGTTTTTGGTGCTGCATGCTTCCCACATGAGAACGTCGCACACCCAACTTTTTCTCAGTGTAGGGATACCGTTTGTGATTCAAATCGACTGTAGTGAAGTTAAGTTAGCTTTAGAAAAGAAACAAATTAACCCTCGTATTGGACAATGGGCCTACGAGTTATAAGTCTATAACTATAAAATTGAGTATCGAGCCTCTGAACGCATGAGACGTATAGATGCACTGAGCCATGAAGTATTTGTGATCGAGTCTCTGAGATTTAAACAAGAACTCACATATGGGGTAAAATTTGTCAAGTGTCCCCGCCTAAAATTGTGTTGTCGCCTACCCGATTCAAACTCCGCCAGATTGTAGTGCTAGTAGATCTCTTTAAATTGCATAAAGGGGGCGCACTTATTACAACGCATTCTCAAGATACAGAAGCCCAAATTTTCGATATTTACCCCGATCGCTCACTTTCAATTGTACATAACTCTTGATAATGTTATTCAATTTAACTTTTCTATGAGTGTTTTGGGAAGGTAATTTAACGAGGTTTGCAATAAAAATAATCACTATACAATAAAAAAATTATTTCACCATGATTATTCATTTTTAAGAACGTTTTTGAGTTTTTCTCCTAATGCGGTATTTTTCATATTTTTTTAATTCGGCTAGAAAGAAAGCTTGACTTTTTCTGGTGAAAAAAATACCAGAACGAATATGGGACGGAAAGTATTGGTGGAGTTATATAAGGTTGTACGAGTGCGTATGCCCTGCGCCAACTAGTCACAGCGCGGAAAAACCTATAGATTCTATCTGAAGTTATAGTTTTCACCCAATTCGTATTTTTTTTGTATATCTGGTCATAATAAACAATTAGAAGTGAATTCTTTGATATTCTAAGCTAAGACCATACGTATACAAAGATATACGTATACGTATATCTTTCCGACAAAGATTGATCTCGCTTCGCTAAATCGTGATTTTGTCGCATTTATATTTGCGCTGGCCCTTTTTTTCATACTTACATCAACTGTAGTGTTTTGATTATGTACAACACATAGAATAGTAATTTGTGCAACAAGTGCTGAAAATCAAGAAATGGAAAATCAGTACCATCACAATAATACTGTGAGAGGCAAGGGGACTCTTCAGAAACTATATCGAAATGTAACAGGTGAGAAGAACCGTCCACAAAAATCGTTTCTTATTTTATTATTAACTACCATTTTCCTACATAAAAGTAAAAATTAAATAAAATATTTGTCACACATAAGCAGAAAAATCATTTTTATCAAGTATTAGAACCGCTGGCACATTATAGCACGCCTAGTTGCGCTGTGGCTAGTTGGCGCGGGGCATACGCGCTCATACAACCTTATATAACTCTACCAATACGTTCCATCCCATATTCGTTCTGTTATGTTTTCACCAGAATAAGTCAAGCTCTCTTTCTAAAAAAATATAAAAAATGCCGCATTAGGAGAGAAACACAAAAACGTTCTTAAAAAGGAATAATCATGGTGAAATAATTTTTTTATTGTATAGTAATTATTTTTATTGCAAACCTCGTTAAATTACCTTTTCAAAACCCTCATAGTAAAGTTAAATTGGATAACTGCATCACGAGTTATGTACAATTGAAAGTTAGCGGTCGGGGTAAATCATCGAAAAGTCGGGCCCCTGTATCTAGACAACCCGTTATAATAGTATGAAGTGCGAAACGGGTTGTTATATCGTAAATTTAAAGGTGATCTGCTGTTCAGTGTGTTGTGAATATGATAAATCATGTAATTATGACATGTCATGATGTCATAGGTCACGTGGGGGTCGACAAGACAGGGAGCACGCTGTGATTTTAGAGTGATATACCCCTCGGAACACTCGAGCGTTCCGAGGGGTATATCACTCTAAAATCACGATTTTTTAAAATGAAAAATCTGTAGATAGTGTTAAAATAAGCGTAGCTTTATTCTGTGTACTTAACACAGTGTAACTGTTGATAGAATTTTTTTGTTATGTATAACATAAGCTTCTTATTGCATAAGATGAAATCATTCGCATATATAAAATCGTTCAAAATCAACGGCTAAGGAAAAAATCACAAATGTAGCCATACGTAACGCGCCGCTAAGAGAAATAACGATGGGATAAGCATCGAATAAGGAAAAATAAGCATTTGATCGCTTACTACAAGGTGTGGATTTCCGACGTTCGTAGGATTTCCCAGAGTCTTACTCTTCGTGACGAGTCGGCTAAACTCGGAACACATCGTGTAGTGAGCCAAAATCGATGTATTAAAAAACTTATAAGTAGACTATAAGGAACGGCTCTTAGCTCTTAAGGAAAAAATCACCCGAAAAGCTAACGGACTAAGCGCTAGCGCCGTTATAAGCGATGACGAGCTTATCGCTTGCTTACAAGAAAGGTACAGAGTAACTCCGACGTTACGAATAATAATTGCCTATTGCTTTGATGTTGTTCAAACAGACTCAGAAGATAGATTCCTTATTTTAGTTAATTTAGCGTCTCCGAAATCGAAAAATCAGAGCACAACGGCCATATAATGCTAAACTTTGTCTCGCTGATTTTACTGATTTTAGAGTGAGATACCCCTCGGAGCGTTCACATATGATGTCACGCTGTATTTCAAGCTTTTTACCTCCCCCCCGTACCCCATGTCACACTTTGTCACGAATTGAAGAGACCTCCCCATAATATTACGTCACGTTCTTTCGACCCCCCCTTTTTCAAAATTTTTTAAAAATAATTATAATAAACACTTTTCAGAATCTTCTTAAATATGGGAATCAAACGTTATATGAACATAATAAAAATATAAAATGATTATTAAAACTTTTTTATTCTTTTCAAGAAACAAAACATTTATAAATAATGAATTAAAAAAAAACATTCCACAAAAATTGACGCTTGCGCCTTGTGGTTATAGTAATATATAATTAATTATTTTATATATATTTTGTACTTATGTATACTTATTGTATTTATATTTAATTTTTATCATCAGCTAGGAGATATATGGATTAAATATTTTTCAGTATGCGAATAAAAACCGGGAAACCATCCGTGACATCACGCGCAGAATGATTCGTGCCCCCTTGTTATGATTTGTCACGCTTTACAAGAACCCCCCCTGCCCCTTGGTGCGTGACATCATATGTGAACGCTCCCACAGTAGAGCTAATTTTGAGAGTGTACTGGTTTCCAGAGTTGCAGAAAATAGTAAAAGAGTATGTGGGAGCTTGCCTTAAATGTATAACTTATTCTGTTCGTTCAGGTAAAAATGAGGGTGAACTATATCTATGGGATCAGGCAAAATGTCCCTTTGAAGCTAGTTTCGTCAACCATTACAGATCTCTGGGAAATGCGAGCTTAGGTTATAAGCATGTGTTTCAGTGTCTCCAGATCGTGGGATTTTTCGGCTCCCACCACACGACCCACGAGCTCATGCTTTCTACCTCTAGCAACAGTCACGAACCTACTGATAGAGAGGGAAAGCATTAGCTCGTGGGTCGTATAGTGGGGGCCGAAAAATCCCACGATCTGGAGACACTTATATGTTTTTAATTATAGACGGATACACAAAATTTGTAGTGTTTTATCCTGTTAAATCTACATCTGCTAAAGAAACATTACATCCATCCTTATGGAAAGTTAAAGAATTTAGTTTCAGATAGTGGGAGTTGCTTTACGTCTGAAGAATTTCAAAGTTCACAGACAGTCATGGTATAAAATCCATTAAGGTCGCTGCTAGCACACCTCGTGCAAACGGCCAAGCAGAAAATGTATTCCCATTTTTGAGATCAACTTTAGCGAAAATAGCAAGAGCATTTGATTGAAGAAAAAAGTTAACAGATGCTCAATTTGTCGTTAATAATACGTTGAATTTATCAATCGGATGTTCTCCAGCACGATTACTGTTCGGTGTTGATCAAGTATGCCTTACAGATGAAGAGCTTAGAAGATTATTAAGTGAAATCGAGAACCAAATTGAGTCGGACACGTATTGAAAAAAAATTGCAAAAAAAAGCTGATCAAATATGCGAGAAATTACGTAAGTAAAACAAAAAGACGTTCGATGACAAATATTTAAAGCCGACTAAGTATGTGTGTAGAAATTATGGTATGATGCCTAATGTTGTGACTGAACCTAGGATGAATCAAAAACTGTTGCCTAAGAAAAAGGGTCCATACAAGGTTAATAAATTTTTACATAATGATCGGTATTTAATAGGAGATATAGATGGGTTTCCAATCACCCAAAAACCATTTTCAAGTGTTTTTAGTTCAGATTGTATGGAGCCTTGACGGATGCACAGATATTGGTTCTACACCAAATCTATGGGATGATTGAGGGCAATCATCAGTCAGGATAGGCCTAGCTGTATCCAGGCGCGTAGCCAGGGGGAGGTTTGGGGGTTAACCCCCCCCGAAATGTCAGAAAATTTATGGTGGTTATATATATATATATATATATATATTTGTTGACACATTAATGAACCCCCCCCCTCCGAATAAATGTTCTGCCTACGCGCCTGGCTGTAGCCATTTTATTATTTTGATTTTCGCGCGATTTTGAAGCGATACCTATAGAGATATAAGTAAAGTTAAGTAAAGTTCTGTAAGCTTTGATTGGGGAAAGACGGAAAATAAAGTTAGTCTTTTTATATTAAATTTTAGTCCTCACTTTACACCCAGAGCTCACAAAATGCTAACCAGTTTGTCGTAATTAAGGTTATGTTTGGGTTTTCAAAAATGGATATTTTTGGACAGCCCTGTTCAATAGCTCGGTTTTAAGCCAAGAACCTTTGCCTAAGATATACTTCCACTTATGACGTCACCGCAACTAATCCGCTGAAGGTGCTGCTACGCTTCGGCCCTGTTTTTACATTATCTCATGTGTGATAATGATGATGTAATTAATTAAAAATAAAATTATTGAACAGTAAAAAATCGTGGTAATCATATTTTGTTGACTTGAAAATAATAGTTACTTACCGTAAAAAAGCAAACATAAAGAATATCATGAAAATATAAGAGGATAATGAAAAACAAAGTATCTTCGCTTTCCATATATATTTTAATTTCAAACATTGATATTAATAATTGAAAAAATAATAATTAAGCCAAATACTTACCTTCAATAAAAGTTTTTAAAATAATTTATTTATGCAATACAGTAGAACCCCGCTTATCTGAGCTCGCTTTAACCGAGGTCGCGATTATTAGAGGTTGTGTCATGGGTCTATGACCGCATACCCAAACAGACACACAAACCCGCATATTTACAGCCTAGGTAACCGCCTACCGCCTACAGTGCTTGGTGAAAGTAGCGCAACCAAATCTAAGGTTCGTCACCCAGAGACGAAGGTCAAGAAGCACATATTCAGGAAATCCCCACCTTCCGTACCGAGACGATTATCCGAAATCGTCCTAGGATTTTGACATAAATTGACCACATAGGGCTCATCACCCCAGTTCTCGCTTAACATCAGTACTTAGTTCTCAAATTACATCCGTAGGACTCGGTTCTGGATCAACATCAGCGTCGCATAGTTCGGTAGCAACATTTCTAATCAATACCCGGAACCTTTGGTAGTACCAAAAATTAATGTCAGTCAGTTAAGTGTTAACATCGATCACGTACAAGTTCAATACAAACATCTCCGTGAATTTCCGATAAACTGTGACTCGAAGTTTGATACAAATTTAGACTTAAACTCCTACAAGTGTGAACTATTTTCAAAAAACCAAAGTGTACAAGTTATTTCAAGTCCAGGATTAAAGTGTGAATCTGTAAGTTACCTATTACCAATCTCTATTTATTTGTAACATTTAAAACAAATATCTGACTTTCCTCAACATTTATTAATGTCTGCTCGATTATAATTTACAATAAACATCCGACTTTCCTCAAACATTTAATGTCTGTTCGTTTATAATTTACAACAAATGTCTGACTTTTCCTTAAACATTTATTAATATCTGCCTCTGAACCTTGATTAATTGTAACTTAACATTTAAAATTCTCTCTCTTTTGTGAACAATTACCTTCGACAATTCTCTATTGTTTGTAACATTCATTAAATAAACTCATTATATTAAGGGTAAAATCTGTGTTTTATTTATCTTAGTTAACTGTTGGCTATCCTCATCCCGCATCGAATTTCTCAAGAGATTGTGCTAGACTCTTCAGATTTTCGAGCAAATTTTTGGTATATCGGCCGGGAAATCATAAGCCAACAGATTCAAAAAGGAGAGAAATTTCAGAGGCGGAAAATAATATTTGTTATTATATTGCATTTCCCCTATTTTTAAAATTTTATGAACATTTAAAAATTGACATTCTGAAACCCTTGCGATGTGTTGATACCTGCTTTAAATTTAATAAAAAAATTCCTTGAAATAACCTTTTCTTTAAAATTATTGATATCCTTTATTACAATTTTTAGTTTATCAACATCCTTGAAATCCTTTGAAAAAATTCCTAAAACAAATTTTTCTTCTTCTCCTCCATAAAACTATATTTTGAAATGTGTAATGTCTAACTCAGAAAACCCCGAAACCTCCAGAATAACCCGCTCTCAAACAAAAAACAACCCTGTCCTCTCAAATGAAATAGAAAACAATCAATCGTTACAAAAGAAACCAATAGCATTCGAAATTGCTCAACCTCAAAAACCCAAGGTAAATCATAGTCCGGTAAAACCTCCACCAGAATTTCCTAATCTTGATACTACAATTAATGAAGACATCGAATTTAAATATATCGCAATCAACTACTCTAGAATATTCTACAAACTCAGGAACTAATATCTCAGAAAGTTCGACCGAGGAATTATCGGAAAATTCACAATTACAAAATCTGGTTAATCGTTTAATAGAACCACCCAACGATAACTCAACTATTCCTAAAACAAATTTATCAGCCCCTCAAACGCTCGACCTTAATAATCAACAAGGTCAAGGAATTGAATCAGCCGAAATTCAAACAATGGCTATCCCCAATAACCAACAGGTCTCTCTCCGAGACGCCTTAGAAATAGTACCAGTATTTGACGGAAAAAATATTCCCCTCACAATATTTATAGATGGATGTGAGGAAGCAAAAGAAATGCTCCCCAAGAATCCTGTCATAGAAGAGAATTTAGTAAAAGTGTTGTAACGGTCTATTTTCTCCTTCCATTCGTCTCACCGGACGCTTCAGTCTACCAGGGTTAGGTATTTTAAAGACGAATAAATAGACCCAAAATTTAGTTAACAAAAAATATAAAAATGCTTTTATTAAACCTATAATTTACATATCTAAATTTAAACTTTATGTGTGTGTGTAACGGGTGAGTGTGTGTGTGAGTGTAATGTTTGTGTATGATTGAATAAATGTAATTTTAAGTGTAAATATAGAGTGTAACGCGGTGACAGAATAAAAAAAGTGTATGTGTTCGTGTGTGTGATTTTACAGTTAGCTGAATTGTTCGGAGTATTTGTTTCGGTGCTGAGATTTCATGTGTGAACGTGAACGTGTGAACGGAGGCGGAAAAGTCTTTGGAATACTCGTTATTCATCCTGAAATCATAATTACTGCGTGTCAACGATTTACAAGACAACGGAGTTCAAAATACACTTAAGACACACAATCGAAATAGCGGATTACAATTTTATCGACGTCTTGGTCCCCACTTCTACGGAATTTACGGTACGGCGGAAAGAAGAGTGGACAAATAGGAAGATAAATTGTAGGGATCGATTGTGTAATTCTCAGTAAATTGTAGATAACGTTTATAGTTGCGCCTATTCAATGTTATCTGTCGGCTCAATTAGTCACTTACAGTAGCACCTGTTAAGCGTAAATTTAATCCTCTTTACTTTTGTCGTTTTGTCTGATACGAATAAGGATTAGAATTTTGGTATGAAATAATCGGTTCCTTAGAAATAGCGGTGAAAAGAAAATAGAAAGAGAGAGAAGAAAGAGCGGTAAATGACAATGATAGAAGCTCCTATTCATTGGCATTTAATTCTTCGACTTTTCATAACCATAAGTGCGCCTATTGATTATGGAAAGTCTTAGCTGAGAAAACATTATTCTAGGGTGTCAAATATGAATATTAGATGCGCCTATTTATTAATATTTGATTCTAGATTTTTACAATCATAAATGCGCCTATGGATTGCAGAAATCATACACCTTTCGGATAATTTTTAGAAAAGAAAATAGATGCGCGAAATTACAATTACAGATGCGCCTGTGAATTGCAATTTCTCCGGCTTTGAATTGGCAACGTCAGATGCGCCTGATCGTTGACAATTCCCTTTAGAGAAAGTGAGAAAGATAGATTAGAAAAGAGCGAGAGAGTTAACGTGAGAGAAAAGATTTCGCAAATGGCAAGGATAGGTGCGCCTAAGCCTTGCGATTTGCCGGTACTTTGCCTACCACAGGTGCGCCTGTTAATAAGAAAAGAAGCATGAGTTTTCACCAAGCGAGAGCTCACCGATCAGCTCGGTGGGTCTCGCCCAGCTAGACTGGCGAATCTTCGTTGTGCGGGCGGTTTTAATGAATCTGCCTGTAATGACTGACAGACAGACAGACGGATTGGAGAGGGAATGGGCGCTAGGAAGACTGGGCAGCGAGAGTCCAGCGCTAGAATGCGAGAGTGGGGACGGTGGTTACGCAATATTCAGTATGAGAGAATTTAAATGAAAGGTGTGCGTACGGCACGCACACCTGTGTAACGCCTCGTTACAGTGTTAAGAAGTAAAATCACAGGGGAAGCTAGGAAAAATATTCATGGGTATAAATATAACAAGTTGGATGGATTATTAGAAAAATTAAAAACAGTATATGCGCCTTCCAAATCCGTTTACCAGTTACAGGGAGAATTAGGGGGAATATATATGTGGGAATACGAAAATGTTTTATCATATGCAAGTAGGATCTTAGAATTGGGTGAAAAAATTTTGGATGTACACAAATTAAATAATAACAATCAAGAAGATCAAGTCTTCAAGGACAACGTAGAACTTAATGTGATAGAACGTTTTGTGAGAGGATTGCGACCACAATTGGAGTTAAGAATAAGTGTATCTAACAGTTTCAAAGAAATAACGAATAAAGCTCTGGATGCTGAGCAAAAATTAGCAGCAAGAAATAAATTAAGAAAAGGAAATACTAATCCACGAAGGGAACTCGAACCTAAAAACTCCAGGGAATTTGCAAAAACCCATAAAATACACTTTGCACAAGAAGAACCAACAATCTGTCAGTATTGCGGAAAAAGGGGACATACTGCCTTAACATGTTACCACATAAACAACAAATCTCAAAGAAGCCTTCACCCCTACAACAATGAATTTGAATAACAATATCCCACCCAAAATAAGCCTCTAATAAGAAATTTTACCCGGGACTCCAATCAAAATTTAAATAAAAATTTTGGACAGAACTGTTTTCAAAATCCACCCTCAAATAGGAACTTCGGCAAAAGATTTTTCCCACAACCATCAACAAGTCAAAACTTCAGTAATTTTAATCAAAA
This sequence comes from Synergus itoensis, assembly GCA_904066005.1. Lineage (NCBI taxonomy): Eukaryota > Metazoa > Arthropoda > Insecta > Hymenoptera > Cynipidae > Synergus > Synergus itoensis. The sequence goes on from CAJFCP010025591.1 coordinate 97,675, forward strand.
TTCTTATCAAAACAGAAATTTTGGAAATTTTAGTCGGGATTCTTATCAATGTCCACTCGAAAACAGAAATTTTGGTAATCAAAATTCTTATCAAAACAGAAATTTTGGAAATTTCAGTCGAGATTCTTATCAACGTCCATTCGAAAACAAATTTTGGTTAAAATTTTAATCGAGATTCCTATCAACGTCCACTTGAAAACAGAAATTTTGGAAATTTTAATCAACAATCACCTGAAAACAGAAATTTTGGAAATTTTAGTCAACAATCATCTGAAAATAAACAATAATTCATTCCCAGAGAATAATTTGATGAGAAATATTATATGCAATTACTGCAAAAAGTCGGGGCATGTAATCAAAGATTGCCGAAAAAGAATTTATGAAAATCAATTACCAAGGCAAACAGAAAACCAGGGAAACTTCCAAGCTCCTGCTCAGACGGATGGTCAGCGGGAGTAACTAAACCAAATACATCCGAAATACCTTATAAAACTGAGAAAGTAAATATGAGTATAAGTAGCCCGATCCCTTATATAAAATTAACAACCATAGAACTAAAAAACCCCGTTTCAATGATGATCGACACAGGGGCGGGGCCAAACTTAATTAAAGTAGGAACAATTGGATCAGATTTAATTATAAACGAAGATGAACGACTGCGACTAACAGGAATAAATGAACACCCTGTATTCACATTAGGGCAAACTATGATTAATGTTTTTGGAATTCCTACCATTTTTAATATAATACCGGATGAAGTACGAATAGAACATCACGGAGTTTTGAGAACAGAATTTTTTCAGAAAAATAATGCAACAATAGATTACGAAACTAAACAAATAAAAATAAACGGAATTACTTACCCATTTGAGTCCCAAGATTTCATTACACTACAAAGCAGATCAATTTAAAACATTTACATCCATGTTAATAACAAAGATAAAAAGATGGGATACGTTCCTCGATTAAGCGTAGGAAATGGTATATTTATAGGTGATGCAGTAGTCAATAACCGTGAAGGACGAGCTTATTTTAAAGTAGCTAACACAAACTCACAATCCATAAACATCCCAATCCCAAGAGTAGAATTACAAGACTTTGAAGAAAAAGACCCCATAAAGATTTCACTTCTATGTTGAACATGAATGACGATGTTGATCCTATCGACTTACTACTAAATGAATATTTTACACAAAATAATGAAAACCCAAAAATGTCAAATAAAAATTATAACGTCCAAGGAACTGAAAAAGTGGAAGAACTAAAGAAATTACTTCGATTAAATCACTTAAATAAAGAAGAAACAGATCATGTAATACAATTAATTACAAAATGTAAAGAGCAATTTCATATCCCAGGAGAATATTTAGGGGCAACTAATGTATTACAACACTCCATTAAAACAACAGATGATGAGCCTATTACATTTCGACAATACAGATTCCCTTCAGTACACAGAGAAGAGGTCACGCGACAAGTCAACGATTTATTACAAAATGGAATAGTGAAAACCTCTCAATCTCCATACAACACTCCAGTATGGATAGTACCTAAAAAATTAGATTCTCACGGAAACAAAAAGTGGAGAATGGTATTGGATTTTAGGCGATTAAATGAAAAAAACTGTCGGCGACTCCTATCCCCTCCCAAATATAACTGGGGGGCGATTATGTAACTTTTCACGTTCACCTTCACGTTCACTTT